>VCHN02002806.1:0-15948 GCA_007115665.2 Sequoiadendron giganteum
GGGTTGAGGGATTAGGGCTTAAGGGTTGAGGATTAAGGGTTGAGGGATTAATATTGTAGAGGGGTTGAGGGATTAGGGTTTAAGGGTTGAGGATTAAGGGTTGAGGGATTAAGATTGTAGAGGGGTTGAGGGATTAGGGTTTAAGGGTTGAGGGATTAAGAGGGTATGGGGGTTGATGGATGGGGGTCTCTCTTGGGTCTCACTCCCTCCCATGCTACCTACACTAATCAGTGTCTCTCCAATGCCCTCTCTCATAATCCCTCTTTGTTAGGCCTCACTTACCTCGCATTCTACTTTCTTAGGTCTCTCCTTCCCACCCCCTCTCTCCTACTTTGAATCCCTCTCTGTGAGGCCTCACTTACCTCCCACCCCCTCTCTCCCACTTTGACTCCCTCTCCTTCTCTCAGGTGTCTCCCTCCCACCCTCTCTCCCTCTCCCTCTCTTAGGTTTCTCCCTCTCAGGCCCTCTTCCTCCCCCCTCTCTCTCTCAAGTCTCTCCATCCTATCCCCCCTCTCCCTCTCTCTCCCACTCCCTCCCTCCCTCTCTCACTCCCTCTATCTCTCTCCCACTCCCTCTCTAAGGTCTCCCCCCCTCACCATATAGCTGAATAATTTTTTTCCCTCTCAAGTCTGTTTCTCTTGGGTCTCACTCCCTCCCATGCTACCTACACTAATCAGTGTCACTCCAATGCCCTCTCTCACAATCCCTCTTTTTCAGGCCTCACTTACCTCCCACCCTACTTTCTTAGGTCTCTCCTTCCCACCCCCTCTCTCCCACTTTGACTCCCTCTCCTTCTCTCTCAGGTGTCTCCCTCCCACCCTCTCTCCCTCTCTCTCTCTTAGGTTTCTCCCTCCCATGCCCTCTCCCTCCCCCTCTTTCTCTCTCTCTCTCTCTCTCAAGTCTCTCCCTCCTACCCCCATCTCTCTCTCTTTCTCTCCCACTCCCTCTCTCTCTCTCCCACTTTGTCTCTCTCCCTCTCTCTCAGGTCTCTCCTTTTCAAAACAACATATTTGGCGAGCGCCAAATTTGTTTTACCTTGAAACGGTAAAATAAGGGTTGACCCTATGATTCAGGCCCACATTCTCCTGTATTTGTCTAGTTCAATGCTTTATCTGAGTCAAAAACACCTTTTTTTATGCAATTGACTTCATATTGTACCAATCTATGCTTGATCCATCACCTTTTTACCACCAATCTGCATGGTAGACAATGTAGAAGAAGACATTTTGAAGTTTCTACATCATTTTACATTATCTAGGGTAATATATTCATTTTGGTAATATTGAAATGTTTATATTTAGTATATTTGTTTGTTTTTGACAGTATAAACTAAATTTCCTTAATGATTTTATTAATCATAAAAATTGGACATAGAATTCAACATTGAATTAGATGGGATTTGCATAAAAAAATCAATTTTTTATGAGTTTGAAGAACAAAAATATTAAAAACATGACATTTAACATAAATTTACTTATGAATTCTATTTGCATTGCTTATAGTAGTCCATTTCCAACATGGCAAGTGGAATTCACTGTATTTCATTATTTTTTCAACTAATTTGGAAAAGTTTTATTTTCATCTAATTTGGAAAACCTAATAGCTTTCATCAATGTTAATGCGAGTGTCCATTAATTTTTTTTTTTTTTCCATAAAAAATTCACCTTCATCACATGTGCTTAGATAAATTCAAGTGAGTTGACATAGTTGTTAATGCAAGTTTCCATTCATTCATACCATTTACCTTTCTAATAAAAAAAAAATGGGAAGTTTTGTGCAATTGGGAATGCTTATTGTCTTTCTAAGTTACCTCATTGCCAAAGAAATAGTGAATAATTATAAGATATAGCATCACAAACCCTTCTTTGAATTCATATTCTTCATGACTTTGTTGACAATCAAAAATTTGGTTTTGAGAAAAATAAACATAAGAGTCTCTAGTTTTCATTTAGGTGGCAACAACTTATACCCTAGGTAAGTGATGTAGAGAAGGGACAAAAAACCTTCAACAATCATTTAATTAGACCAGTTTCAAACAATCTTCAATCTCAAAAACCTCAATTCAATGCTGAATTGACCAATTCACATCTAAAACAAAACAAAGATCATCCATAAATAACAAGCTATGCTTTTCAAGATGACTACCATTCTAAACCTCTGGAAGATTTTAACAAAACCCACCATATGTAAGTCTATTGCTTGAAATATTGTATTCATACAACAGTCACTCCTAACATAATGAAATAAAATCAATATTACTAGAAACTCTAATCTGTGAATTGTTCATCATAACCTTTATAAATTTCAAGTTCAATAATGCTAGTCAAAAGGTCCACAACTTCAAAATCAACGTTCCAGGCCTCTGGTGCAGGAGCACCTTGTAAGCTCAATTCTGTCAAAAATGTCATCTTTTAGTGAGCATGGTCAAATGCTATGATTTTAGTTAATGTTGACTATATTGTGTTCAGTAAGGTCAATTAGACCATTTTATAATGTATTTGGAGCTAAGGGAGTTCAGTTGTGTCATAGCTTGCAATTTGGCTAAATGTGGTCAGAAAAGTTGCTAAAAGATGCAAAATTTGTAGAGTTCGAGGGAGTTGGAATGAAATAAAAATATTTTCAATAACCTTCAATGCCTCGAAGGAGATTTTTTTGGTTGATTTGTACCCCATTTTTTTTATCAAGAAGAACATTATTTTCTAGAAATTTACTGGTCTCTCTCACTTTTCTTGTTGTTGTACGGCCTATACAGACTCTAAGATGATATGAAACTAGTTGGATGTTGTAGATTAATGAATTAGCTTTCATTTTCATCTATTTAGAGGTTCTAACTCTTTGTATAGCGAAAGTTATATTTTTTTAACTGCTGCTACCTACTTTCACAATGTTCTTGGATTGAGGGGTTTCATTATGTAATTCGACCCATTACACTTTTTCTGCCTACTGTAACTTGTGGAATGGGTCCTCTAACTTTTAAAATACACGCCTAACCTATTTATAATGTTGTGGGGTCAAGGTTGGGTGTTTGGGATGATGTTCTAGGACTGTAGCAGGGTCTTTTCATGGTGAAAATTAGGGCTTCAAGTGGTGTTTTGACAAAATGTGCGAAGGACTGTCCATGTAATTTATTATTCACCATGTGCAAGGTCTGGTAAGTGTGTTTGGTGCTTTGTATGGGTCTGGTAGGTCCAAGAGACAGCAATTTCATTAAAACCCCAAGTATTTTGCTTGAAATTGAGGGTTTGGTCTATTAGGGGTCTAGAGGTCTTGGACCTAGAAACAAATCAGGAAATTGGAGGTTTTGACACATAAAATACTTTTTTTTGAGGATTTTGAGTGAAGATGTAGTGTTTTAAAGGTACTCTCTTTGTAAATTAGGCCAATTGAATAGCCTTTTCCAAGGTGGGTCTATTGGAAGTCAATGTTGGTCCAAAGGAGTTGATGTTGGGGTTTACCTATGTTTTATAACTTGCAAATGGGTATCTTAATCATCCCCGAGTTTGTCAAGTGTTTTGGAAAATCTTGGTGAAAAGGCCCTTGAACCGGGTTACCTATGCTACAAGGGAAAGCTTGGTAGAAGTTGGGATTTTTAGTTGAACATCTGATTTTGCTTTGGAATCTGATTGATTCTCATTGATTTGTTGTATTGAATGGTTTCCACCCCTCTCTACATCAAAAATGGTGTTTCTTGGTAAGTTAAGTGATCAAGTTGTGTGTAAGTCTATTAAGAGCCTTCCTCTAAATCTTTGAACAAGTTCATTGTGGATCCCTACATGTACTACATCAGCCTCTGGGTACTTTGCCAACTCTTCAAACACACTCAAAATCCCTACTCTAATATCTAACCGTACAAATATCTAACTCCATCATGTATGAAAAATAATGTGTAGCATAGACATGTTTGATAATTCCAAACAGCTCGTTGCCTTCTTTCATAAAATGCTTTGGTGTGTTTCATATTTAATGCAATGTAATCAACGATATTAATATTTTTGTAAAATGCATTACTTACTTTTGTTCTATGTGTGTTTGTGAACATGTAGCATTGAACGTCATGCCGAGGAAACGACCGAAGCCTCTAATACCAGAAGAACGTGTAGCTAAAAATGCAAGGAGAAGAGAATAAAAAAATGTAGCTCGTGAAGAAAAGGAATTGCAGCACATACAACCACAAATTCCCATGCAATCTAAGAGATGTCAAATTGGAAAAACAAAGGGCACGAATGAGGAAAGTTTGTGGAAGGACAAGAATGGATACAAAAGTTGAGGGCACATCATCAACCATAGGTGAAGCTCAATGCACATCTCCAGTTGAAGACACGTTGATAACAACAATTGGTTTTCTAGGTACATCGGAAATCACATCTCCAATTGAAGACACACCATCAAAAACATTGCGTTTTGAAAGTACATCAGCAAACACATCTCTATTTGAAGGCACTCCAAAAATGACATCTCAAGTTGGAGGTACAACATCGTTTACATGTCAATCTCAAGGCATGTCATCAATTGCACCTCCAATTGAAGGTACACGATCTATCCCCGATGTTGTTGACCTTCCCAATATTGACACAAATTTACATTTGAGAACTCCTCCTAGAGTTTTGCATAGAAAACCTACATTTTTTATTGATATTGATTCCAATGTTTTGAAATGGATGCCTAATAAGATTCCAAAATGTACATGTCAAAGATATGCACAAAGGATATGGAGTTTTTTTTTTTGCGAAGCTAAGTGAGGGTGGAAGATGCCAACTATTTGTTGAAATGATGAGGCAACTCAAATTTAGGCCCACCATGAAGGCTCTTGGGCTAAGATTTTTGAATGACTCAAGTGAAAATTCCATTGTAAGGAACTTGATGAGTGCATACGAGAGCATGGGTTCCACCTCACGCACGAAGGATAGTTGTGCCACACGACGTGTGATGACAACAATACTATTAAGCAGTCAAACAAGGAACAAGGTGAACCTTACAAAGGCAAGTAAGTCTTTGAAAATAAGTAGATCATCTTTAATGAGAGCCAAAGGAAGGCGTGAAAGAGTGGAGGATCCAAATAGCAATGAGTTATGGGAATTTTCGGGTAGAGTGCCACGAAAAGACACAAGAATTGCTCAAGGCTTGAGATCTTTAATTGTGAATTATTGGAAGGATAACACAAGGACCTCTCCTAATCAAAGAGATGTTTCAAGAAGGATAATTGGTAGTAAAAACTATGAGCCACATCCAATGCATTATTTGGATACCACTCAAACCCAATTTTTTGCTGATTTTGTACAAAAGTTTCCTGAAATTAAAATATGTCAAAGGTATTTTGAAATGCTAAAGCCTTTTTATGTCAAAATAAATCACACACGCACTACTTGTTGTTGTAGGGTTCATATTGAGTTTTCTAACCATTATGATGTTTATCAACATATATGTGTAGATATGCATACTGACAATGTTTTGCAGGAATGTAACATAATGCCTCCACCTAAATCGTCAAGGAAATTTTTGTCTTCCATTTTATGTGAAAGAGAGGATGGTCAATTTTTTTACAAAAAATCATGTTTGGATGGCACATGTGATCATTGTGGTGGCATGCAACATTTTCCTATTTGCCAACACATGGCTAGTACACACACAATTGGAGACAAAATTGTGGAATTTGGCAAATATAAGACAGTGGCATACAGTCTAAAAGATGGGAAAGAAGCAAAGAAGTGTGAATTGGTCAGTGATAAGATTCCAGTGTATCAGTTTATGGGCATTTTTCATGATCGGGTGGTTTATGATTATGCAATGCATACACATAGAGCACAATGATTGGACTCACAATTCAAGTTATGCAAGGACACATTTCCACTTCGTCATATCGTTTCAGTTGTCGAGTTCACTGAGAACTACACACTACAACCACAAAACGAGGTGCATTCACAGTACTACAACTCTGTGCAGGTTTCTATATTTGTACATATAGCATTCATTCATGCAAATGATAGTACAGAGGAAAATAGGAAAGTATTGAGGGAGTATCACTTTTACATCAATGATGATCGCACACATTCTGCAGAGTTTGTTCAAGGTTGCTTTCATATGTTCTATGCCGATCTGGCTAGTAGGGACATACCATTTAGTCAACATATCATATGGTTAGATAATTGTACATCACAATTCAAGAATGCCAGAATGTTTTATTGGTTGAGCAGGATGCATAGGATTAGTGGTGTTCAACATATGTGGAACTTCTCAGAGGCCGGGCATGGAAAGGGGGAGCATGATGGAGTAGGTGCATGTATCAAAAGAGCCATAGAATGAGAAGAGTTAAAGTACACAAACAGTGTAAAGTTGACAGATGGAAGATCAATTGCCCAGTGGTGCAATGGTTGAATGGGTCCAGGTAGTGAAGGAAATTCTTTAGTTCATAGATTTTTTCATTTAGTAGATGATACTAACATTGAAAAATATGAGGATTGTTGTACACTAACAGGATCGAGCGAGCTACACTCTTTTAGAAGCTCCATTGCAGGTACATGGACTATCCATACAAGGAAGATGAGATGCTTTTGTTATGCATGTACACTTCAATCATGGAATGATTGTGAGTCAACAGAGTGGGTTGATGAATGGTTTGTAAGAAGTTTAACCCCACTTGACACTTATTAGCTCCCGACGGCTCTACAAATCACGGAGATGCAATCATCCATTGACTTTGATCATGTATCGGACCTACTAGAACCAAGTAATATATCTTACTTACAAGTTTTATTATGTTGCTCAGTAAATAAATCTAACAAGATGAACATATCAATGCAGGGCGCGTTTATGTGGTGATTGTAGATGAAGACAATGAAGAGGGTATAGATTATTACCTGTGCCATTGTATCGAGGCCAAAAAGAAGTTGGAGTACCCAGTTATAGACGGAGAAAACATAGAATATCCTAAGGTTCGGTGGTTGTTACTGGAACATGGCTTCGAAGGTATCCAGTTAAGAATGTTGCAGTTTGTTTTTTGAGGACTTCGACACGCATCAAAAAATTCTTCACTATTCGAACCTTGTCATCGCCACCAACGTTCATTTGATCAAATATAAGGGAGACCTGCAAACAAGAACTTGTGGAAAGTGCATGAGTCTGACCACGAGGCAATACTCGACACAATAAAGAGTAGAGAGACCCAGATGGTTCCCTGGATTGATTTGTAAGTATGCACATTGAATTTGTAAAGTCATGTTATTGATCACTCTTTTGGACCAACACCTTGCAATAAGGTTTTTCACCATTACTGTTTGATGTCATATGCATTTATGACTGTCATTGATCCTTTTCTGATTGTGACTTGTAGGTAATACTAAAGTTTGTCAAAGTATATAAGAAAAGAACATCGATTGGTGGTGCAAGTGTTTAGTGGTATGAGAAACATCAGTTGTTGGTGCATTTTCTGGTTGTCAATCTTCTCTTTCTTTTCCATCTCCTAGATTTATCGGATTCTTATATGCTACATGTTTTATGTTAAGCCTCTCAATGATATATTTGAAATTTATACGTAGGGTCATCGAGAGATGATAAAGTAGCGAAGGGGCACATCACCATTGTAGGACCTTCAATCGACCTCCTTATCTAGCATGCATGAAGGTGATAGTAGGTCTTGTCAGTGTATGAACTACATTATTTAGTTATTTCTCTTTTAATGATTTTTATGTGAGTCTATGTCTAAGATTGAGAGGCTTTTGCAGGTTTTTTGGAATGCAAATAGCTAGGCCAACTGAGGTGGAATGGAAAAATGAAACTGGGCAGCAGCTCCTTTTGTTTCTTCTCAAGTACAATATATTTCATGATCTGTGCTGGAAATGGGAGGATTATTTCCCTACATGTATTGCTACAAGTATTGACAAATGGGAAGATTTTCAAGATGTTCTTCCATCACTATTGTAATATTTGTCATTGACTTTGTTGGGTCTCAAAAACGCAGGTTTGAACCACGAGAGGTTGCCAAGCTCTCACAACGCTTTTGGCCAACGTACAAGGCCAATTGATGCAATTGTACCTTCTACTCTTCAGGCTCTGCTAAACCTAGGCGAGTGCACCTATGTGAATAATGCAGATTTAAAATATATTTCTTGCTCAAACAATCTATTCACAATGGAAAATGGAAGTGAATAGATAAAATACTGACTGCTACTCCTACTGCATAAAAGAAAGGATTTGAAAATGTTATATTATATGAAATTTGTTTTCTTGGTTGTGATAGATTAGTGCCTTCTATCCACATGGGCAATGGAGTCAAAAAATAAAAAAAATGTTTGTGTTTCCCTCTCTATCTCAATTCTAGTTGTTAGGCACTTTGAAAAATGAAACTATATGACTGGCATAAAACTTCATTAATTCATGACTAGCATAAATTGTGCTGGAATGTTTCTTTATCAGGTTCTTCTTTAATTATCCAAAAGAGATCCTTAAATCACTGTGACTTATTCAAAAGAATTTAAATCTGACTTGTAGACACCAATCAACTAAATCACACAAAATGAGAGTGCACTTTGATAAATCAGAGATATACTTGATATGCTGATTTAAATAATTAAAGGATTTCAAGTTGGAGACAACCAAATAAAGAATCTAAATTATTGTATCACAACAACTGAACACAATAAGGGTTTCACCAATTTAAAATAGTTTGTCCATTGATTCTGCTTCAAGAAAGTCTGTCATTGTTTACATTCCCAGTCTTCATTTTCTGTCAAAATCTAACTATTCTAACTACTATCCTCTCCTTGCTAACTGATTTTTCAAAATATTTATACAGTATATCCCAAGGGTTGTGACCCTTCACTTTCCTTTTACAACCGCTTCAATTCCTTGACATGAATTAAAATATTTAATTGAGTTGCCTTATTGGAAAATTAAATATTTTGATATAGTCTCGCCATTTATTTATTTCTCATCATATAGTTTTTATTGAGTTTACCCCTTTTATCTTATCACTTTATGCGCTGGCGTGAAGTTTCCTTTTATACTTACCACTCTACTACGGTCAACCTTTTGACCGGCTGCGGTATCACGATGACAGCCACTGCTGCCTCCTCCACCGTTAACTTCTTTGTTTACCGCCTTACCGCGGTCTCACATTCTTCACCCTACGGTATTACAGTGGCCTTCAAACCCCTGCCTCACTATCTATCTCTTGAACACTGAGCTACCGTGGTCTCCTCGATGACCGTCCATAGTTGTGCATTCAGTGCTCTCATCCACCACCTCACCGATTGTCCTTGTTTCACCATGCTACCACGACCTATCAGTTTTCTCCCCGTGGTTTCGTAGTGATTGACTACTCATTGCCATCTCCTACTACCTTACCGTGGTTAGTGTTTATCCCTTCGGTGATATAGCGGTTTACCTATCACAAATCTATTCCTTTCCTCTACCAACTGCCACTGCACTACCATGGTTTCTGACTTTGCTATGTGCGGTATCACAATAGCCACTAACTGTCATCTTCGCCACCTATCTCCATTCACTACTTAACCACCAACTATTTATGTTGACTGTTATCATGCCACCCTTCACCACTTATTGCACCACCGCGGTCACTGGGATGACCGCCAGTGGTAGTGCTGTAAGCTCTATCCACAGCTTGCCTTCATCCACCGTGCCACCACAATGTGTATTTTGACTGACCCCGGTGTAGCGGTAAGCGCTTATCATGACTGCACTTAACCGTCACCGCTATACCATGAGCCACTTTGCAAAAGGCCGCGGTAAAGCGATAAACACTTATGAAGGGTAAACAGTAATGGTAAAAATTATTTTTAGCATCATGGATGGGGGGATGAAATGATTCAAGCAGTTCACTGCCTTGTCTATGTTATTGCTTACTATTATGCTTCAATATATTTTTTCCAAGCATCCATAGCTTGTTCGAAAGCACTTGTTTTAGGCTTTTATCCATAGCAGTAAGGCAGTGAACTGTTTGACAAAATGCTTTGGTAGACATGTATGAAAAATGTGGTAGCATAGACAAGGTAGTCAATTTTTTTTTAAAATGCCTCAAATAAATGCAGTCTCATGGTGATTATTGTCATTGCATTCCATCACCATGAGACCACATTTATTTGAGGCATTTTTTCAAACAATTCACTGCCTTGTCTATGGCTTGTCATGGTCTTCCATCAGTGCCATGAAACCACATTTCTTTGAGGCATTTTTTCAAACAATTCATTGCCTTGTCTATTCTATTGCTTACTATTATGCTTTGACAAAAAATTTCCAAGCATCCATAGCTTGTTCGAAAGCACCTGTTTTAGGCTTTTAGCCATAGTAGCAAGGCAGTGAACTGTTTGATGAAATGCTCTGGTAGATATGTATGAAAAATGTCATACCATGACAAGGCAGTGAACTGTTTGAAAATATGCCTCAAAGAAATGTGTTCTCATGGTGATGGAATGCCATGACAGTCCATCACCATAGGCATTCATCATGGAATTCCATCACCATGAGACCACATTTCTTTGAGGCATCTTTTCAAACAATTCATTTCCTTGTCTATGGCTTGTCATGGCATTCCATCACCATGAGACCACTTTTCTTTGAGGCATTTTTTCAAAAAGTTCAATGCCTTATCTATGCTATTGCCTACTATTATTTTTTGATTGATTTTTTCCAAGCATCCATATCTTGTTCGAAAGCATTTGTTTTAGGATTTTAGCCATAGCAACAAGGCAATGAACTATTTGATAAAATGCTTTGGTAGACATATATGAAAAATGTCGTAGCATAGGGAAGGGAATGAACTATTTGAAAAAATGCCTCAAAGAAATGTGGTCTCATGGAATGCCATGACAAGCTAAAGCAATTGGCAGCTGCTCCTAGTTATTAGTTATGCAATGTGAAGTAATTGCATAACTGCTTAGGTTGACTTTGTCAAAAGCTATATTCTAATTGAAATTTTTTCATCTATCAGTATCTAGTTATTCGTTATGCAATGTGAAGTGATGCTTTGAGTTTGAAAGATGTGCAATGCATGAATAAAAACTACAAAAATCTATTTTCTACATTTCATTAGTTAAACTCTTTATTTTATTTGCTCTCTATATCTCTATGCTATGGAAATGCCTTTCGATTTCAAAAAAGATAGTTTTTATCTCTTGTTATACAATTTTTTACGTTTTTTTAAATTCAATTTTTTCTCAATTTTTTCACGATTTTTTCTCGATTTTTTCAAAAAATATTATACTTTTGCTTTGTCAATTTATTCCCCAAAATATTTTTGTTGCTATGACCAAAACAATAAATACCAATTGAGATTGTACATAGGGCTTGAACATTGGTCTACCATCACACAAATAGAAAACCAAAAGGAGCAGATATACAATGTTAAAGAAGAGTGAAAGCACAACTAAATTTATCATTTCAAAGCAATTTTTTTGATGCATTTTTTCAAACAGTTCACTGCCTTGTCTATGCTATTGCTTACTATTATGCTTTTGATATATTTTTTCGAAGCATCCATAGCTTGTTCAAAATCACTTGTTTTAGGCTTTTAGCCATAGCAACAAGGCAGTGAACTGTTTGAGAAGATGCTTTGGTAGACATGTATGAAAAATGTGGTAACATAGACAAGGCAGGGAACTATTTGAAAAATATCTCAAAGAAATTTGGTCTCATAGAATGCCATGATAAGAAAATGCAATTGGCAGCTACTCCTAGTTATTAGTTATGCAATGTGAAGAAATTGCATAACTGCTTAGGTTGACTTTGTACAAACTATATTGTAATTAAATTTTTGGCATCTATCAGCATCTACTTATTAGTTATGCAAAGTGAAGTAATGCTTTGACTTTGAAAGATGTGCAATGCAATGTAATCAACAACATGAATATAAACTACAAAAATCCATTTTTTACAATTCATTAGTTAAAATATTTATTGTATTTGCTCTCTATATTTCTATATGCTATGTAAATACCTTGCAATTGTATTTAAAAGGCTTAATAGGTCAATTAGGTGGTATTTGCAAAATCAAGTTGTGAATGAATGGTAATTAAGAGAAAAATTGACAAATTGCCATCTTAGAAGTCTAACAAAGGGTGGTTATGGTGGTTGATCGGCTCAAGGGGTAGTTGGAAGGTGGTATCAAGATATATTTCTGTAATACCCCAAGTTGAGGGTTGATTTTGTTTAGTTTCTAATAAGAAAATATACTTTTGAAAATGTTGATCACTGGTTTTCTTTGTTTTCCTGAATTTTATTTGCCTTGCACAAGCTCGTACAAGTCTATCATGACTTGAGGCTTTGGATACTTGATTGCATATGTGTTTACTCTCTTTGCATCTATTTTGAAGGTTTAAATCCACCATTGGTGTGTGTGGGATCAACAAACTTGGTTACTGCTTTATTTTCCGTGTTAGGGGTTTTGAGGCCAACACCATGACACATTAGCCAATCCACCTACTATTCTGGCCCTGTGGATTGGTGGATTGGTCTGTACCATGATTAGTTTGGTGTATGAATACTTTGGAGGCTGATAGAATGAATAAACTCAGTGGGGTGTGAAGTTCTAATGTTGTTCAGGGGTGTTTCCACCATGAAAGTAAGGAACTCAAGTAGTGAATCTGAGAAATACTAAAAGGAATGGGATTGTGAGTGTCTTTTAAGTTAGGGTAGAGGTATTGTGGGGTGTTTGGACCTTTGGAAGGATTGGGGGAGGTCTGGAGTTATGAGTTTCTTTAAAACCCTTGTTTTTGTGAAGGTTTAGGAGGGTTTGTGAGTAGAGGAATAGAACAAGTTCTTGGGGCTCTTAAAATGGGAGAATTTGAGTTTGGTGAGCATCCCTAAGACTTTTTCAAGTTTCCTTGGTTTGGAGGTGAGTTTGTGAGGGGGTTCCTTTGGAAATTAGGCCTAATTGTGAAGCCTAGAGCGAGGGAGGTGTATTGAAAGTTCATGTTGGTCCAAAAGAGTTACTATTGGTTTTGGCATATGTTGTGTAACCCTAAAAAGGGTATCTTAATCCACCTTTAAATGGTTAGGTGTTTTGGAAAGGTTGGGAGAAATTAGGCTTGGACCGGGTTTTGAGTGCTACAAGGGTGGATTGTTGGGTAAGGTGTTGAATGAAGAGTTTGGTTTGATGGGGCTTTGAGGTTGTGTAGATTGCTCAAAATAGGTTGTATTAATCTTGTTAGGAGCCCCTTGAAGGCAGGTTGTCAAATTGATTGGGTTTGAGCCTCCTTGCCTCTGCATCAGTGAGGCACAAGTAATTGAAGCATTCCAAAGGATACAAACCACCATGAATGGAGCTTATTTATACAATACGCTTTAGATGGGGCTTATTGAGCATTCACAGTAATTAATTAAGCATTAGATGTAAACAAAATCCATGCCTACAACATTCAAGCATACAACTTACACGATATGCATGATAACATCATTCAAGAATGGCAGTAGAAAAATAAGAGTTTCTTTAATCAAAAATCCGAAAGGCTATACAATGATATATATTGATAAAAGTATATAAATATATCCAAAAAAACCATATAGCTTAGTACAAAGGAGCCATATGGACATAAAATATCATGTATATATATCAATAGTACAAAACATATGTTCCAAAATGCCACATAGGCATACAACAAACAACACTAATACATAGTCATTTCCCTCTAGGGGAAGGAAATAGATCCCGTGCTGCCTTCAAAATTTGGCTGGATGGAGTGACTGTTGCTTCTCTTGTCTTTCGAACATGCTCGCTACTCCTCCTCTCTTCACTTTGGACCTTCAACTGATACAATTAAAAGTAAAGATGTTAAAACATAGAAATTGAATTGTGGAATGGCATATAACAAAATATATAATCACTTACCGCATACATATAGTCATCATGCACATTTACAGCATTACCACGTTCATGATCTGGAGTGACAATCACCTGTAGCAACCATGAAGATAGAAATTAAACTACATAAAATTATCATGAAAATTTTCTATAATAGACCATAAAAGAGAAAATATAATGTCAAATCGACTAATCTATTCCATACCTCTCTCAATGGATCAGAACTAGCTATTGCTGCAGCAACTCCATGGTCCATCATGCCACCAACATCACCAGGGCTATCTCTTGTCAACAACTGCAAATGAAACAATATCTCAAGTATCATGTTGATATAGGAGAACATAATGTGACACGATCAAGGAATACTTGAATGCAATGTTTGTGTTTCTCATCAATTTTTTAGATTTGTATATACGCAAAATTATGAAAACTAGCTAACATAGATTTACAACCCTATTAATGAATAAGGGCTACATGAGTGTACATTGTTTGAGGATATGAATCACGAGGTGTGGAGGAAGAAGGTGCACCAGGAAACTGTTTGAAATCCGAAGCATGTTATGAGACAAACATTCAAATATAACATTCAACTGTTCAAATGCAATAATAATATCTTTAATACTAGTTGCATACCTGTGGACTCATCATCGAGAATGTATAAGGGTATGTAGGAATAGAGCATCCCTCATGAATAGTGCGACCCTAAAATTTCATCATATCAAAATTCTACTAATTTAGTTATTCTTAAATTTCAAAATATATTTTAATAAACAACATTAAAATAACTTGCTAAATTTTACCTGAGTGTCAATGTTGAATGTATCATTCAAAATATCATTTGTGAAATCCATCGCCTTTGCAACATACGTACAGGCTATGTAGTTGCATCACGAGTACCCTGATAATCGTACGTGCAAACAACACCACAAGCGCCACAATGGTGGGGTGGAGCTTGAGGCCTACATGGCTCCTCCACACCAGGCTCTACTAGAGGACTCACACACTGTAAAATGGTCTGGTTGAGTGAGCCAATCGAATTCATCGTGTCCACCCCTACACTGTCCTTAACAATGGAAGGAACAATGACATGCTCCACCATGGGTCTACCCAAGGCTCTCGGTGCCAACTATGGATTACGTCATGCAACAGGTCTATCGTGTGTGGAGCCCCCACCTCTACCCTGAAAGTCTAAGATGTCAAAATAGTTTGGCATTTTATTGAGGACAAACTCACAATAGAGTTTCCTCAAAAATTATTGTGGCACCTCATGGTTATTGCATGGAGGTTGGTTAAATACCATCCACCACCGCTCCCAAAATTTTTTTCTAATTAAATCATGGTGGCACAAATGGATGGGGAACCTCCTGCATGCATGGGACAAAGTTTCATTGGTTTTTGGGTCTTTAAATAGGGCACACAACTCGGCTTTCCTAATTTTTAGTTTTTTGACATCTGCATATGACAAACCATTAGCATAAAATTGCCTCATCTCATCTCTCTTAGTTGACAAAAAATTCATGCTCGCTCATTTCTCCTACATGAGTTAAAATTGACTTCAATGATTCAACAATCCCTCTCCTATAAGGGTGGGTTTCAGCATGCTCGGTTAATCTTGCAATTAATTGTTGAATGTCTCTTTTATTGTTTTCAATTTGATTTTGAGTATTTTCTTGTGTTCCTTGAGGATGCCTATGAATTGATGGAGGGGTTTTGGGTTGTTCTTGTATAGGAGGCTCTTCATGAGGGGGTGATTGTGAATTATCAATGTTTTGAGGTGGAGATTCATTCCTTGAGAATTAGAACAAAGTTTTATTATAAAAATCTATTTAAATTTGCATTCCAAATCAAATTCAAAATAAATAGAATAAAAATACACACCTCTTTGCAATCTTCGACCTCTCTGACGTGTTGGCGGCATCCTCATGGAAAATGGAAAGCTAAGGATGCAAACAATGGAAGAGATTTGGCAAGCACGAGTTGCAGACCTAAAATCCTCTTCCTCAAGCCACGGGTTGAAGACAAAATGAGGGTTCCAAACCCGATTTTTTCTTTTTATGTCTAAAAAGACATTTGGCGCACCCAAATGTCTTTTTAGCCATTTGGCGTGCACCAAATGGATTTTTAGTCATTTGGCGTGC
>VCHN02004630.1:0-11465 GCA_007115665.2 Sequoiadendron giganteum
TGAACTGGTTTAAGTCTCTCATGCATATTTTGACATCTACAGGGGAAAATATAGAAGAGGAAGATTGAGAAGAAAATCTATTTCAAAGAGATAAAAAAGAAGTAGTTGATGGAAGCTTGAGTAATATAGAGTTGAGTAGCTCCAAAAATCTTATTAAATCTTATATGTTAAGATACACCATTTTTTTATGGACTTTAGTTTGTAAAAAGATGAAAATAAAGGAGATTATTAATGATGCTAGTCTTAGAAAAAGAAATATAATCCAAAGGAGGAAGAATTTTATTGTCTAGAGGAGATGGATATGCATTTAATTGATGGTCATCTAAAATTCTAAATAAAGAGTGGGAACCTATGATATTGCTAGCAAGATTCAACTGTAGTATTGAAGTCAAACTCATTGACTCCATGTTTTCTGATTAGTGGTTCACAAGAACCCATCTTCTCATGATAATGAATGGCTTATAGCTTCATCCTTCTAGTACTCAAAAGATAGGTTTCAAAGTCTAACCCATACACGACTCATGCCTATATTATCCTCTTAGATCAAAGCATGTTTCTCATTTTAGGAAAGCCTTATTTCACCAAAAACCAAGGCCTATCCAATAGGGCCTAGACATAGTCTCCATGATTCCAAAAAGAGAACAAGAAAATTTTAGCCATAGCCAATATCTCAACTTGACCAAATGGTTCTATTTTCTATGCTTCATTGTCTAACAAAATCTATTTTGGCCTAAAACAAAGAAACTTCCTATAAGATTGTTTTCCATAATAATAGATGGTCTTTCCATTTTAAATTTAGGAACCCTTCTAAGATGGATGTCCTCATCATCCAAAAATTGGTTATAGAGAGAAATAAAAGGTAGATCGGGATGCTATTAATATCTTTGAGTAGCTCCACTTGGGATTTTTAGCCTTTCTATGATATGTGCCCAAACTCTATTTGTCTAGCACCACCCAAAGATAGTCAAAACATGAAACTTGTGCTTTTGTCAATCTTGTATATTGTCCCTCATATTTTCATTGTGAGAATGGCACATGAGTATCCCCATCATTGTTGTCCTCCCTAACCTCATTATGTAAGGCACACAAATTGTTGCATCTTTCTAGCCTAGAATGAACACCCTTAGATTCTTTCTCAAACTCCTAGGAGGGATTCTTTTTGTACTAGAAAACTTCTACTTGAGTAGCATTAACTACACATACATAAACCCTTTTTTCTACTTCATTACACCAACATATAATGTTGAACATAGCCCAAAGTAGTCTTTAGTCTAGAGTTTATATCAACACCATTTTGAAATAAAAACATATTTTCATATTTACAATCAATTTTAAGAGTTTTCCTTTGATTTTTTTGTCTACGTACATGCTCTCACCACTAACATTAAAGAAACATCTTCCATATACTATTTTAACTTACATTTTTCACAAACAAATATAAAACATTAATATAATTTTACAATAAATATTTTATAAGATTTACATAATTACACTCTATTACAAGTCCTTTCATTCTAACTTATTTCACTTAAACATTAAATGCATGTTTAACCAAATAACAATGAGTTAAAAATATAATTCCTTTTTAATATCTTAAAATTATAAAACCCATTTTTACTTTCCTCCTAATATTTGTAAACTAAAGTAGTTCAAAATAAAATGAAACCATTTTCATACAATCTAGACCCAAATTTTAAAGTAATACAAGCCAGTTCAATGGGAGCACAGATTGGTCTAAATTATGAACAGATTGATCCCATGTAATAGGAAAATAAATGCTGCGTGATTAGAAAGAAAGTTACTTTGGAAAATTGGAGACTCTACTTTTATTCCCTTAGATTTTCCAAAATTTTCTGCCCTGTATTGACTCGTAAATTTTGACAGGTGAAAGATTCCTAAATTTTCCAAGCAATATGAGAAATTTTTATTAAGCTTCCCTTCATAGAAGTATCCCAGTTGGAAGGCTTCGAGACTGTGTTGATAAAGGCCTTGCCTCCATCCAAATTACACCCCTGCTTAGGAAACGGGTGATTGTTCCAAAAATTCAGAATGAGCTCACTTACAGTCAGAGTGATACAATTGGCGTTTATTGTAGTAGCAATTCAGACACAGTGCACTGAAGCAGTTAATAATGATGGAGCCGTTCTACTTTCTCTTCTCAACAAGTTCAATACACCTTCCAACTTTTTCAGCAGTTGGAACTCCTCCGACAAGTACCCCTGCCACTGGAAAGGAGTCACCTGTCATCCAGATCACACGGTGCGTACACTTGATCTTTCTCAAGGCCAAGTCTCTGGAACGCTGCCTTCGGCTATCTGTGATTTACACAATTTGAAAGAACTTTACTTGAGCTCTAACGATCTGTCCGGTACAATTCCTCGTCAACTAGGAAATTGCACAAAGTTAGAGTTTTTAGATCTCTCAGACAACAATCTCGTTGGGCAAATCCCTGTCCAGCTGGGTAGCCTCAAAAAGCTCAGTTATTTATCACTCTATTCTAACATCCTCAGCGGAACCATTCCCCTGTCCATATTTGAGCTTCCACTTCTGGAGGTGATTTACTTGCATAACAATACTTTGAGAGGAAAGATTCCGTCAAATGTTGGAAATCTGACTCAACTAGCCATGTTATGGTTGGGAGGAAACTCCTTAGTAGGAGAGATACCTTCATCTATTACTAATTGTGGGCATCTAACAGAGCTTTATCTGCACAACAATCAGTTTGTTGGAGAATTGCCAGAGTCCCTGGGTCGGCTTTCGAAATTACAAAAACTGTATGTTACTTCCAATAAGCTTGGAGGTCACATTACCAAATCACTTGGTGACTGCACAAATCTCAGTGAAGTTGAATTGTCAAACAATACATTCAGAGGAGAAATACCAGTAGAACTCGGCAAGTGCAGCAATCTTACCGTGATTTTTGCCACTCAGAATCAGTTCACAGGGCGAATACCGTCCTCTCTTGGATCTCTGCAGTCCTTGAAGCAGCTTTATTTGAATGAAAACTTCCTCTCCGGTGGCATCCCAGCAGAACTCGGGAATTGCAGTCTTCTGGAGGAGATCAACTTACACAAAAACAAACTTGAGGGCTTAATTCCTCCCGAGTTGGGTCGACTGGGGCATTTACAACTTTTGTTCTTATCCGAAAATTCATTCCATGGCCCAATTCCTTACCAGCTTTTTGAGGCAAGAAGCTTACGTCGACTGTATCTCTACAACAACCGTCTCACGGGAAGCATATCTCCAAAGATTTGTAATCTCAGACGGTTACAAGAACTATATTTGCAGGAGAACCAGCTATCAGGTTCAATACCTGCAGGATTGGGCGCCCACAACGATCTCACAGGAATCGATCTAACAAGGAACCGGCTCACCGGCACAATTCCTCCGGCACTTTGCTCTTCGGGACGTTTGGAGCTTCTAGTCGTAGGAAATAATCAGTTGGAAGGGTTCATTCCTCCAGAGCTTGGTCGATGCCAGAGGTTGAGGCGAGTGATCTTGAGGCACAACAATCTAACTGGTGCTATTCCTTCAGATTTTCTGGGTTCCAATTCTATTATTTATTATCTGGACATGAGTGATAATAAGTTACAAGGAAGAATACCATGGAGTCTTGGGAACTGTAAGAACCTGAGCGACATAAACCTGTCCATGAATCAACTGAATGGTACCCTTCCTGCAGAATTAGGACAACTCTCGAAGCTACAGCGCTTGAACCTCTCCTCTAATGTTCTGACTGGTCCGCTTCCTCAGGAGCTAGGTAATGCTTCTCTATTGTTTTCGCTGGATTTGAGTTTTAATTCATTCAATGGCTCTCTGCCGAACCAATTAACTAGTCTACAGAAATTGCAGTATCTAATTTTACAAGGAAACCTTTTTTCCGGAAGCATTTCAGCTTGGTTGTCCAGTTTGGGACAGTTACTGCAACTAAATTTGGGGCAAAATCAATTCCAAGGTCAAATTCCCCCATCACTAGGAAATCTAGAAAATCTAGAAATTGGTTTAGATATATCCCGTAACAGATTGAGTGGACCAATTCCAGCGGCTCTGGGAAATCTAAATAAACTAGTGAACTTAGATTTGTCATCCAACAACCTCTCTGGCATCATTCCATCTGCGCTTGACAATCTGTTGTCCCTCGATGCAGTAAACATCTCCAATAATCAGCTGAGTGGATGCCTACCCAAGTTATGGTTGAAGTTATGGAATTCGTCCTCAAGCTCATTCACTGGCAATCCAGATTTGTGTGCAACAGAGAACCAGGGGAATCTCTGTAAATGCAGGGGCGATAATCCTTTCTCTACTAAGCAAATCAAACGTCCCAGCAAAGTCTATATAGTCCCTGTAGTGATTGGAGTAGTTGTGCTCTCTTGTCTCCTGGCAGCTCTTATTTTATGGAGACTTTTACCCACTCCTGAAACTGGTGCAGAAGTGCCGGACGGACTACAAGAAATTTTTCAAGCAACGGAAAATCTAAGTGAGAAGTATGTAATTGGTAAAGGCGGCAAAGGGATTGTTTACAGGGTGGAGCTGCCTTCCGGTCAACTGTGCGCTTTGAAGATGATAAAGTTTCCTAAACTAAAAGAAGAGCGGAGCATAAGAAGGGAGATCAAAACGGCGGGACAAATCCGTCACAGGAATCTGGTTAAACTGTTGGAGACGTGGCAAATGAAAGATCACGGGTTCATTCTATACGAATACATGTCTAACGGGAGTTTGAATGATGTATTGCACGAGATGAAGCCCCCTCCTGTTTTAGGATGGGATATCCGTTACAAGATTGCCATTGGCACAGCTCATGCGCTATCATACCTTCATCATGACTGCAATCCGGGGATCATACACAGTGATATCAAGCCCAGCAATATACTTCTCGATTCAGATATGGAACCCCATATTTCTGATTTCGGGATTGCTCAACTCATGGACTGGTCCCTCACTGTTGATTCCTCTGTTATGGGTACTTTTGGCTACATTGCACCTGGTAAGAGAATGTCTATATAAGTTTTGCTGTGCTATAAGTGCTTTGCTTTTCTGATTTGGATTTTTTATGTGCTGCAGAACGTGGATTTTCAATCAGAATGACGGAGAAGATGGACGTTTACAGCTATGGTGTGATGTTGTTGGAATTGATAACGAGGAAAAAGGCAGTGGATTCGAGTTTTGCAGAGGGGATGGACATTGTGAGTTGGGTGAAGTCATACGGTGGAAGGGAAGATGCAGTGATTGATGAAGGGCTTGGAGACGATGCGACAGAATCAGCCGTCGAAGGAGAGATGGTGGGCATGATTAGAATTGCCCTGAAATGTACGGAGGCTAAGGCAGAGGAAAGGCCCTCCATGAGACAAGTGGTGGAGATGTTGACAGACATTAGACCCCAAAAATATGTAAATCCAGAGTCGAGTTTTGCAAGGCCCAAGTGAGCGTGTTGCCTCTGGCAGTATATTTTAATTTTAAAGTGTTTAGTTATATCTAGCATTGTAGATTGTGTTCAATGTACGGCATTTTATGTGGAGACTCCCTCACATGCCGAAATTTGGTTTCTGTTGTTCAGCTTTTTTAAAGTGTATATTTTTTCGTTTGTTATTTACGGGTGCCGTAATTTCTTAGGTGTATTTGCATCAGCAATGATTAGAATCTTTGAGCTATGCTTCTGTTGTATGAATATTATTGTACTTCAGAGATTATGTTTAAGAATACCAGCTAGGCTTAAACATCACACTAAGCTTTATTTGCTTAGATGGATGGAGCCCATTACTTTTGCCCTAAGCGTCGGTCGTCGTAGTTCAAAATACGTCTAGCGATCTAGTCGATCTGTTTTCCATTGAAAATGTAGTTGTCATTAACGTTTGGATTTGAATTGTTCCCGTGTGCGTTCCTTTGCATAAAACAAAGTGGATGGCAAGGGGCATTTCGGCCTACATTGACACTGCCATGGAATACCTCGTAGCTAATTTCACAACCTTTCTTGCTTTACGCAAATGGTTTTTGCAGCAGACAGATAACATGGGTGTCCTCATGATGTGGTCGATGCAAAAACGGATTTCCCTCCCGATCAGTTTTATTTGCCACATACTCCCCACCTATGCAAAAATGGGAGCTTTGGAATAGGGTATTGACGTCCATCAAAGTCTAATGGAAGATTCGATTATGGTTAGATATCACGGTTGGAAATGCTTTGTTAGACGTTTATATGTAAAAATGTGGAAGCATAAACAAGGAGCACATGAACTATTTAACGGATGACTCAAATAAATCACGGTCTCATGGCTAAAATATTGTAAGCTTAGACAAGGCACGTGAAATTTTTGACATGATGGCTGCAAAAATTATTTGACACAATGTCATGATTGCATGATATGCAAAATATGGAAGCATAGACAAGGGACACGAACTATTTGACAGAATGCCTCAAAAGAAATATGTTCTCATGGAACACCTTGATTGCAGGATATTAAAAAAATGGATTGAGGATCTCTTCTCAGGCGACATGATTGTCCAAATTTGTGTCATTTATGTGACTTAACTATTTCCAACTCAAAAAAAACAAACTAGAATGTTATTGGTAAGAAACTAAAAACTATCACAATTTGGGACATTGTCCATGATGCAATCTAGTTTGATTTTTTTCTAAAATAGATTTGATAATAATATTTCTATTCAAAAATTAGATTCAACCAAAAAATTTATATCTAAAATAGATCTATCCAAAATTTTTTTGGAACCAAGTACTTATTAACAAAAATGTGTAATAGTGTTTAGTATCAACTTACAAACTTTTTGAAATTATTTGAAAAATGCAGCATTACCTCCAGTTCTATTCACATTAATAAAAAAATTGAGAAACAAAAAAATAGAATTTTGTAGATCTAAAAGCATCATTTCTAAAACCATTTATTATTCTTCTAATTAATAATATTTTTCTTATATTTTCTCTACAAGTAGGTCATTAGTACCCAAACATAAGGTTGATTTCTTTCTCAAATAAAAATGCTTTTTTTTGGTCTCATACACAACATAAGGATGACTTTGCATCACATGAATTCAACCATTATTATAGAGAAGAAAATCAAGCTACCATATTCTAGCCAATATGAGAATTGACCAAATTGAAAATACTATGGTCTATGACTCATCTTCGAACATAGTGATCACAATTTAAAAATATCATTTTTATAATGATCACATAATTTAATTTCATGTACCCTTTCATTAATTACTAAAGTATATGCACCATTTAAATCTTCTCAGCCAAATGACTCATTTACTCACCCTACAACTCCACATGGTAAACAATTATGAGAAGCTAGTTTTTAAATCCACTTTTCATCTAAAGATCTTCTCTTTAGGATTTTACTAACTCTATAGTACCACCACAACCTACCTCTAAATCAATACTAGATGTGAATGATAGTTTTCCCTTTACTCACCTCCTCTGGTTGATCATTGGCACATTCCTATTTATGGTCTCTTACTGTACTTCAATTGTCATCCTACTCCTCTTCTTCTCTACATCCTATTAGAAGGGGTGAGATAGAAATAAATAGAAGGATTTATGTGCTTCCATAAGAAACCTAACCACTCATTCTAGGTCCAATTGACTCCACCTTACTAGCATACATTTTCTCTATGGACTAGCCCAATGTTGAAAAGGGCCTTCAAAGCTATTTTAGGTGATGATCTTCAAGGTCGAACCAAGATACTTTACTACTTTGCTGTCATCTCTAATTTCCTCTCTAACTATACGAACTTGGTCTAAGATATAAACTTCCCAAATATAATTGCTTATGGGTATGTTCAAGATTTTCTACTACCATTAACTATCTATAGTCAAGTTGTCATTGCCTATGACAATATATATTGGGTGAACCTCAAACTAGGGGATTTATTCCCTCATGAAATGATAAATAATTGTCATGTAGCTTCTTATGTTTTCAATACTATGTTGACTAGTTTGACTAGCAATTTTATAGTAGCTTTCACGCATGCCTAACACTCTCATAGTGGCTAGCCTTGTGTCTTTGTTAGCTAGGGTTTTAGAGGTTTAAGGACACACAAATTCCTATTTTGGAAGATTATATTTGTCCAAACCCTTATCAAATTTAACTCTACTAGAATATAATATAGGGAAGTAGAATTTGTTGATAGGAACTAAGGTTAATCCAATATTTTGCAGGTAGTATAAATTAAAATTTCATTAAACAAAAAATATAGATAGAATATCCCATAAATTATTATGAAATTGGTTAGAAAATCATTAGTTGAGCTTAAGGAATCCTTAAATAAAAAATCCAAACACAATATTAAAGGAAATGGGTATATTATAGCTAACCTATCAAAACTAGTTGATACATTTCCACTAAGATGACTTTCTCTCCTAGTTTGGTGGAAAAATTAAAGAAATTCCTCTTCAACTAAAAATCAAATCATTAGAAAACAAGTCCAAAGGCTTAGAATCATATGAGGAATACCTAAAGGTACAAGATGAAGAAGCCAAATTATTGGTGTCAATGGATTTTTATTATCAATACCACAATATGAGACACAAAAGGCCAAGCTAACCACAACCACAAAATAAGAATGGGTTGTAAGATAGTTCAAAAAGTCACAATTGAAGAGATCAAATCTAGTTCTCAATCTACACTAAGTTTTGATAAACAAAAATCAAAGTAGGGGGAAGCACTAATGGTAGGATTCCCCCACTTCCACACTTTGAAACTAATCTGCTAAACAAATAGGGTATCAAGCATCTTCTTTCAGATATGTAGATGGAACTCTATACCTTGCTAACCAAACCCGTGACAAGAACTATAAGGTTACATAGTGACAAAAATGATAAGAAGTTTGTAAATGTATTCTCAATCTAATGTGCGAAAGAAATATGCAACCACTTACAACTTGTATTTATGGCAATAAGGACTGTTATAACTTATTAAAATAGATAATAGGCTAGTCACAAAATGAACAATCAAATGAATTCAAGAACACTCAAACATGTCTTTATTCATTCAAAATGGTGATTACACAGATAATATCTATTTACCCAAATGTTGGCCTTCATCTGTCTCTTCAAGATCTGGCTTCTTCAATCCTCTCGTGCTTTGACTGGACTTCCAAATAAGCAGCCTTCCACCCTCTGGTCACCTAATCGGTGTGCCATGAAACATTCTTTTCTAGATTCCATTGACTTCTTGTGGATGTGCACCCACTTCCTCCTCTCTTCAACTCGAAAACCTCTCTTATGTTTTTCTGCTATCTCCCTCAACCTGCACGGGGTCTTTTCCTTGCTCAATGAATTAATTTTACCTCATGAAGATCCTCCTTTGCTTGGCCCCTTAGGTTAGGCCTCCGTCCTTCGACCTCTTTTTGGAAATAGTTCTCTTCCCAATTCCTTCAACTAACCTTTTTCTTGGATATGGCCTTCTTCGATCAGCCTTCACTCTTCTCTACTAATCTCTCCCCCAACGTGATGCCCCTTCACTCATTGTTCTCATCTATTCTCCTCCCCATTTGCAACTAAATTCCAATTGTTCTTGAAACTACCTTCTCATCGAACATAACTAATTATTTTAGCTTCATATCAATTTATTAAACATATCAGTTTATTGCAAGTCTTTCCTGCCCTTGTGGTGACAGGAGTTGCATATCCCAAAACAAGATAAAGATAAGATGAAACAAGAATATTCAAGCATAACCTGATGCTCCTGCATCAGATTCCTCAGGGGACAAAAGAATGCATGTGCTCCTACACATGAGGTTTTGAAAATTATTGCCTCTATCATCGACCTTTCATTCTTGCCCGCTCTTCTTTTATTTCTCTCCTTCTAGCATCATTCTGGAAGGATCATCCTATTCCTCCAACATTTCTACTCACTATCTACCTTCACACCCGTTAAGATACAACCTTCACTTACCATCCTTCTACAACAATTACTTATCCCACCAACAAAACAAATGACTATCTGGAAATTAAAATTTTCCATGTCTTCAATCTCTTCCATCCTTTCCACATCAGTTCATATCCAAGTTATAAAAATCTAAACTTACTATCTCATAGTCTAGTTGTATCATTTTCTCATCATAACACTCCACATATTTATTCACAACTTTCTCAGTTTCTTCATGGAATGAACTAACAAATTTACCTTTTCTTGTATATCTGTATCAACTTCTTTATCCACAACTATCTTCATTTTTTTATCCACAATCTTTTCCCTGATCCATTCTTTTTCTATTGCCAAATATTGATCTTCTCCACTGTCACATTTTTTTGTACTCACTTCACATTTCATTTCTTCAACTTCTTCATCTAGTATTTCTTTACCTTCCTCACTCTTAGCTACTGCCACTCCAACATCTATCTCTTCATTATCTACTGCAACTCCTTGAACTCTGTCATCATGCCATATTTTCGTTGTCCACCCTTGTTTTCTATTCTTCTCATCCCATTCCTTGTGCATTCTAATTTTCTTGTTTTTCCTTTGTTTGTTTTCCATTTTCTTTTTGTATCTACCTCTCCTCATACTTTTTCAATATGAAAACTTCCAAAACTCCACCTCACATTCATGGTTGAGTTCAACATCCCACTCATCTTCTATTTTCAAATTCTCAATCTCATGCAAAGTTTCAAAAACATCTTTCTTACAAACATCTAAATTAATTTTCTTACCTTCCTTTGAGTTTGTATTTACTATAACCTCCAACCAATTTTCCGTTGTAATTGTTCCATCCTCTTAAAATGCATCTCCTTTCCCTTTCTATACTCTGCTATTTTCAACTCAATCCTTTGCTCATAGGGCTTGACCTCTTTTTTACATAGATATTCTCTTGCACTGGATGCTGCTCACTATGTCTTGCAACCCCACATTCTTCTATTGCTACCCTATGCTTAATTACCCATACTTTACTTTTCATATCGGTGGGTTGATTTTTGTTAATTGTTGTACTTGTTCTCCATGAACCTTAATCTAATTTCTTCCTACAGTCATCCCCTTTATACTTCCTTTCTTTCCAGCTTGCCCTAACACCTATTTTCTCCTTTCCTTCAATTTTCCCAAATGTTGGCCTTCATTTGTCTCTTTGAGCTCTCACTTCTTCAATCTTCTCATGCTTTGTCTCCTTCCAAACAAGCGGCCTTCCACCCTCTGGTCACCCACTGGAGATGCTCCTACTGGCAAAACCCCAAATAAAAGAAGTGGGCATCAAGTTGGGAATCTTGCTGATACAGAGACCTCGGTAGAATCTCAACAAGAAGGTCATCACAAGATCAAGGATGAAAATTCAAGAATCTTGTCCCCAAAGGGAAGCCAAATAACCAGAGGAGATGTAGAGGTTATGGGTGGAGGCTTGGCAGAGGAAATTTGGACAAAGGTACAAAGGAAAAGGAAGAAGAATTAGGTGAAATTCAATAGGCAACATGGATCCAACTCTAAAAATGACAAAATGGGGCAAGAAGCAATGTAATT
>VCHN02004399.1:0-11975 GCA_007115665.2 Sequoiadendron giganteum
AATTCAAGAAGAGGAACTTTCTAAGTTGCTGAGAAGTAAAGTGTGAAGTACGAACTTGAAGAAAAAAGTTTCAAATCTGTTGAGGGCGAATTGCTGCAGGCAAACATTTCCCAGCATCTGACATTGTGTTGCTGCAAGTAGAGAAACTTCTAAGAAAACCTTGAAGTAAACAGGCGCAGTTGAGGTTTGCAGCTGAAAGTGGCAAAGTGTTGCAGCCTTTTTATTTAAAAATCTGCTGGCACCCTCAAAAGTGATATTTTATTGTTATGAAATCTTGTTTGCTGACTATCTTACCCTTTTTTGCAGAATGGCCGAGTCAAGCAGAAGAGCTGCAGGCAAGAACGTCCACGCTGAGTCCAGACAGGCAGTAATCAAGAAATTAAGCAAGTGTTTCCTGCCAGAATCAAAATTCACATCAAAGTTGGGCAGGCTGGCAGACACAAACTTGGGCTCGTTTAACCTGGAGGCGTTCAAAAGAAGGATAATGGGGACTGGAGGCCATCGCCCATCAGTGACTTCACATAGCATTGTCAGAAGTGGGTTATATGCAGCTGCAAATTTTCCACCAGCCATCCGGTGCCCGGCGCTCATTATGGAATGCTCTCACCACTACGATTCAGAGAAGAGGACGATCGTTGCACCAGATGGCAAGGTGCTGGCTAACCTGACACCACAAGCAATTGGAGAAGCATTCGGGATTCCTGCCCACGAGAAAATGATTTACAAAACGAAGGACAGGGCTGACAGAATGTATTCATCTACAACGGACCGATGTGCTGATGTGATAAACACTAGGTGGATGATCAAGCCCAAACCAACTCGTACGAAGTTGCCCAAACAGATAATTTCCGAAGACTTGAAGCAAGAGTTTGGCGACTTGATTATGATGTTGAGTAGAGTTGGAGGGTGTCCCCAAGCGTTCGTCTTCGAACCTTGGATGTTTTACTTTATCAACTTGGTACTGGAGGGCAAGGATTTCATGGATTGGGCACTGTTAATCAGTGATGGTCTACATGAGCAGCTCCGCAATGTGAGGAGGACTAAAACATTTTATATGGGCTCTTACCTCGTCTATATGTTGGCTTGCATGACAAGATATAGGGGGATCTCTTACAAAGAACCAATTGGTTGCGGTTCTCAACAATTCAAAATATTCGAGGCTTGTCCGCAGTTGCATTTGACAAGCACTACTAATTACAAAATAATATCGAGGGAGGCACAAGAAATGATTGAGAAATTTGGATGTTGGTTTATCCAATTCCCAAAATTCACTTACATAAGGCTGCAGGGATTCTCTTCCTACCCATACAGGTTGCCTCGATATCCCACGAATAGGGTAGTGATGCTGGAAGTTTCTAGGCAACTAATTGCCTACAATAAGATTCAAAAGAAGAAGAAGAAGGGCGGACTTGGGTTCCCGATTGCTATAGGAAATTCAGACGAAGTATGCCCATCACTGCAGGCAGCAAGGGAGGCAGAGGCGGAGCTCCAGTTCTTTCAGCTTTCTTACCATTCCAGCAGACACTACTACGATCCTCATAGAAATATCAGGTGGGTATTGACAGAGGAGTTTAGGCACAAGACACAAATAGAAGATTTTTGGGCAAGTGCAGTAAATGAGGTCGAAGTCAGAAAGAGCATGTTTTCCCGGATACCATTGGCAATGATCAGAGAGTGCGAGATTATTCCTGTACCAGATCAGATTAAGGAGGACATAAACGTTGTACAGGTTGATTACGACACAGTAAGAAACACGCCCTTGCCACTCCCAGATTGGTCAGAGCCAGAGATCACCGACTTGGATACACTTTGTATCCCAGTCCTGACATTTACACGGAGTTGGATAGAGAGACATGTCAGCAGACTAAAGGGAAGGTCAATTCCCCTTACCTACAATTTGATGGGAGACAGCAGGTTACCATCGGCTAATCCGAGGAGACGGAGTAATCCCACTCCAGAGCCTAGGGGAAAAGAGCCAACTCGACCGGAGCCTGTGATAGTTGAGGAATCCTTGCACATGCCGGTTCGAACACATTCTCCAAGCATACAGGAAGTGTCCCTATTTGCTGATCAGAGGGAGAGGTTGCAGGCAGAACAGGCGGAACAGGCAGTACAAATAGAGAGCCAGCCACTTTGTAGGGAGTCCGTGGGCCAGAGCATCAACGTGCCCCGAGAGGATAATCAACAGGAGAATCGGCAGGAGACCGATGAAGGCACCGCCACAGATACTCAGTTTCAGCATGAGATTGAGGTAGCTCTCGAGGATGATGCTGCTTCCGATCGAGATGCCCAGAGCTCAGGAGACACTGAGCCCATAGATGATGATGAGCCTCATCAGAACGAGGGCCATGAAGTAGAGGCCGAGGTAGAGCAGCCTTTCATCATGACAGACACACGACAGGAGGTGCCAGACTGGCTGAGGGATAGGATGAGGCGTGATCCTATGGATGAGACTGATCCTGCAGTCGAGATGGAGGAATTGCTGCAAAGGATCAATGCACCTCCCATGAAGAAGGCTAGGAAGTTTTCCAGAATATCCACAGATGAGGATGGATCCCGAACCTTGCATATGGCAATTCCACGGGAGGAATGTGATAGAGACAAGGCCGTTCCTGAGAACTATATTGTGACAACCATGGAACTAGGCCGCCCTACTAGGGCACAAGTGGTAGAGGAGTGCGACAATTCCTATCGGGCACTGAAGGACAGATTGTCCCATGTTGAGGGCAAGTAAAAAAGGTTGAAGGTAGAGCATCGGACACTGATTGGCTACGTGCAACACTTGTCCCGTCCTTGCGGGCAAGAAAATCCTACAATCGAGCTCCCAGCTGAGTTTTCCAGGGAGTCAATCAGTGGATTAGAAGATTTAAGGAGAGTGGCACAGCAGGCAGACACATGGGTTGCCAGTGTGCGTACAGAGACGAGAAAGTTTATGGAAGATCTTGCACATGCCTATGGGCAAGCTTCCGATATTATGGCTAGAGTGGAGGCAATTAACCATGCTTGGGGTGAGGCTCGCATCTATCAGACGAGAGTTGTTCTCCGTCTAGGGGCTTTGATGAGCATACCTCAACACACTTTGGTTGAGGGAGGTGTTATCTAGCAGGGAGATAGATACGACTTTGCCAGATGGTATTCTTCAGTAGTCACAGGCCGGGGATTCTATGATGCATCACATGCAGATTCGGTCAGGGTCAGAAAGGCCATGACAAATATTTTTGATGGAGTCCTCAATACATTGGAGGCAATCTTTGCCAGGAGGTTGACTTCTGAAGAGATAACTGCAGATGGACTAAAGGACAGATTGGCGCCATTTTTCTCTGAGGTGAAAACCTTCACTCGGGATGATTTCAAGAACACTGCCACGTTCTCTAGTATCATACAGAACACCCAAGATGCCCTTGTTGCCTGGAAGAAATCATGTGCCCGGCATGGGAAAACAGTTGCAGTTTTAGAGTTTCAGTTGGATCACATTCCTCCTATCTTCGATCAGGAAGTTGAGGAAGTATTAGCAAGGTTCACCAAATTTGCAGCCAGCGAGAAGGAGAAAGGAAATGCTCTTCTGGATGACGATCTGCTGCAGGAGGACAATGTGCATTGATTGCAGGTAGTGGGCCTGCAGAGGAGTGGAGAATATTCTGCACATCCATTGCCCCACTCCTCTCAGTGGCGGTTTTTAGGGCATAAACCCTAATTAGGGCATGGGTGGCTCAATCCGAGCCCTTTATTGTAATCAGATCTGAACCGTCCACTGGACTGGGTTTATTATAAAAGGGGTATCCCCCCTCATTTGTAATTCATTAGAACTAGAATTGAATCAGAGATAGAGTTGAGCTAGAGAATAGAAGGCATATAGCATTTAGCTTAGAAGTTAGCTTAGATTGAAGAGGAAAGGAAGTTTTCCCATTGAGGACTTTGTAAGAAGTTGTTGTGAACACTCTCATAATATAAAGATTTATCATTGTTTGGTGGTTCTATCTTCTATTGTGAGTAGCTAGCAAGGCTTGTTCGTCTTTCCAATTCGAATAGAGTAAAGTAGAATAGATTTTGTTTCCATGCGAGTAGCGTTAATTGTGGAATGCAACATTGGTTTGAGCATATCTCCCTATATCCATACCACTAGCAGGCTTGCTGACGGTAAGTCTGCCCTGCGTGGTCAACTGGAATTTCAGCACTTAACTTCGGTTGCGATTTGTGTGTCCACTTGCTTCGTGGTGAAGGGGTGTGCATGTTGAATCTCGATCTGAATATCTACCTATCCTTTGAAGATTGCATCAGCTTTGTTTGAGTTGTCCGAAGGGGAGACGATACAAAGTTTGGTTTGGAGATTGTTAAAGTTAGTTTTGCCTTCCATCCTTAGAGATAGATTGTAGGATTCCTATCCCTTTCCCTTTAATTCAGTATTTCCCGATCGACCCAGACATCAGAGCAATATCGTCAAAATCATTCATTTGCTTCACTATGATTGAACAACAACGTAAGTCCCCTTGAAATAACCAGCATATACACATCAACCAACTGAGTCTATTCGCGATAAAAGGAACCTTGGAGTTGAACGCATGAACTTTCACGCAATCTTAGCATGCGGGATACTTTGATCAAGAGAGAATAGAATGACCGTTGGGCATTTTTATTCTGTGTTGATGTCGTCATAAAAAGCACGTCAACAGAATTGGCGCTAGAAGGAGGGCTAGTACTTTTTATAGTGAAGAAAAAAGAATTATAAAAGTAGAATGTACCAAGATGGTGCTACCTCACAGAGAGATATTTCCGGTGTTGCAGCCAAATTTGGGATTCAACGACGATCAAGAAGACATTCTTTCAGGATTGAACAACCTCGTGTGGAGAACAAAGAGAAGTGCAGCTGAGTACATGCGAACGAGCTTTGTGTTGCAAGAAGAAGAAGAAAAGGCTATCAAGATCCAAGTTGCTATTGAAAGAGATTTGTTGAATCAAAGACAGCCATTTGCTCCTGTGCGTCGCCAGTGAAAGAAGCAGTTTCATCCTGGATCGCATCAGTTCTTTCTCGCCGGATAAGTTGAAGAGAATTTTGAGGTCTGCACCCAGTTCAGCCAAGGAACTTGTAGAGCTAGAGCTACTTGCCAGAACAAGGAAGAAGAAAGGTACTCGATCAGACGGGGAAGTTCCCTCAAGCGTGGAAATTTTATCAAACGAAGAAGCTCAATCAAGTGAAGAAGCAGTGAGCGGTGAAGAAGTCTCAAGCTTATTCAGAACTCCGCCTAGCATTTCAAGGTTTGCCCAACAAGGACCTGCACGAGATATCACGCCAGTAGCAATTCAACAACAGCAACCAGTTCAAGTTACGCCCGTTGTTGTTCAGCAACAACCAGGTCAAACAACTGTATATCGAAGGCGACCAGCAATGGCTCAGCCAGCTGCAAACGGTGCTACTTGGTTGGTTACCAACCCATCTCCGCTGGAGTTTGCCGACTATCACGACATGCCAAAGAACCCGGAGAGTTTTTGCTCCAAGTTCCACGTCCACGACGTAAACCGCACTGCTGAGGATCACATCAAAATGTTTGAAGACCACCTACGCAATAGGAAAATTGCATACGCAGATGTAGCTTGCAGGTTGTTCCCCTATTCTTTGGGGGAAGAGGCCCATTATTGGTTCATACATTTACTAGTTGGTTCAATTAGAACATGGGAACAGATGAAGACGGCCTTCATCGGAAAGTTTGGTATTCCCATCACTCCCGCAGAATTGTTCAGACAGTTTGTAGAAGTAAGGAGGCAAGAAAAAGAGCCCATTCATGTGTTTAACAATAGATTCCAAAAGGCTCTGACGAGACTACGAACTCCTTACACTATCACAGATGCTAGAGAAAACTACTACACCGCTTTGGATCCCTTAACTGCAATGTTTGTGAGAGAAGCTCACCCCACTCCCGCCGATATGAACTTAGCTTATGCTAAGGCAATTGAAGTGAGCCAGAACATGGGGCAAAATACAACTGGTCCCTCACTATACACTGGCTTAAGTTCTACGAGCGGTCAGATACAAACCTGGAATCAGGAAATTCCAGCATTAAATCCAGTTCCACAACCATCTTACCAGGCAACCGTGCCATCAAATCAGTTGGTTCTCCACCCTGGAGTACCTTCATCTCAAGCGTCAGTCGCACAACCTGTCTATCTGCAAAACACAGCACCACCGACGCAAACTCAAGAGGAAAGAGATGAAATAAAAGGTCTGGTGGAACAAGTAAAGAAGCTGTCAACTGAGGTGACATACCTCAGAAATCAAAATAATCCGATTCAAGCCATGCAAAGGAACAATCAAGCACACCAAGGTGCTAACCGAGGATATCAGAATAATCCTCCGAATCATCACCATGATGCTCATCAAGGATACAATCAGGAGAACAGTCATGGATACAGAAACAATAATCAAGGGTTCCAGAAGAGATCCTGGAATACAGGGCCTAATAACGGAGGAGTCCCTTCACCATTGGACAACCCGCCTCCTCTTGAGAGCCGTCCTGCAGACAGAGTATATCTAGCAGAAGCTGCCTTGTTAGGATGGTGTAGATTACACAATACTAATCAGCACTCTGAGCTCCAGTGCCATGAGTTTCAAGTTGCCGCTGACATTTTCAGAGGAGAGGTGAAGAATGCAGAACCGACAAAGGATCCTCCAGTTACGGGGTATGAAATAGTTCCAGCACCTCGATATGATCAAGCCTTGATCTTGGAAGACTTCAAGTTTCCACCTGAATTTCAAAGTTATACACCTCCGTCGATTAATCAGAGATTTCCACCAGCTTCGGCAAATGGTCCTGTGGGGACGCTAGAGGCTCAAACGCCTTCAGAGGCTCATGCCACGTACGTATCACCAGATGAGCCCCTAAGCAAAGACGGTTATAGTTTTCCGCCTCTTAACAATAGTGTCTTGGTGGAAGGAGTTAGAGAGGTACAAGCTCTCCAGACCACTGGAAATGGTCCCCCTAAAGTGTATCAAAGAGGTTATCCTCAAAGGGAACCGTTGACCTCGTCAACGCCACCGAATAACTTTACGACACCCCCACACCCCAATGCGAGCAACGTGCCGGTTGCACCAAAAGACTCTCCAGAGTATAGGCAATAGGGACCCACACAAGCAAGATCAAATGGACCACAAATGCCTCAGCAGCCAATTTACCAGTTAGTTCGAGGACAAAAGGAGAATCCTCCTAGAGAAAATATAAAGAAGCTGAGCTCCTTTGTATTGGAGGAATTTAAGAAGATAAAGGTCAGTTTACCACTCTATGACTTGATGAAGGTCCAAGAAGTACGAGACACTCTTCTGGGGACATTGACTGACACCACCACCGCAAGGAGTACTTCACAAGAGGCACCCAATGTGCCAAGAAATCCCCAGGTTGTCCTGCAGCCTTGTCCAGCACAGAACACAAATGTAGTGCAAGATGTGCCCCAAGCACCTTATAATTCATGGGAGGCACCACAATGGCCTCAAAACTTTGAAGGCATTGTATTGAATTCCGCTAGCGTTCCTGGAAGGACTAAGGCTTAGAAAGGTCCTCAACCCGATGATGTTGTGAAACAAAGGCAGAATACAAGGGATGCGACTCAAGGCAGGCAAGTCCAGCCGGACAAGAAAGATGAAGTAGCAGATGAGAGAAGGAAACCAGTGGTGTTTTACCAAGGGAAAGATGAACCGGCCCCATTCTTGGTTTCAGTCAGAATATTCGGAAAAATGCTACACAATTGTTTGATTGATTCCGGAGCTTCAAGCAACGTCATGCCTTTGAAGGTATGCGAAAGATTGGGCCTAATCCCGCTCCACACCAACAAGAAGGTGACTCAATTGGATAAAACAGAAGTTCCTGTTGTTGGGGAACTAAACGACATTCACATGCAGCTAGCCGCGGATCCTAGAATCCAAAGCCGTATTGATATTTCCGTTGTAGACATACCAGATGGGTATGGCATGCTGCTTAGCAGAGACTGGTGCCGAAAGCTGAACGGGTATATCGCCACCGACTTTTCTCACATGTGGCTGCCTTGGAGGGGAATCCCTAACCAGATAAGAGTGGAAAGCACACCACGGCTCCGGTTGATGATCACTGAATATGGTGATAATAATGAAGTATTGTTTGCAGAGGCTGATCTGGGCTCATACAAGCCAGTCAAGCAAGAGGTCCTCATGTTGCAGAGTGTAAATCAAGAGAAACCCTTGGAAGGTACGTCTCCCTCTACTGAAGTATTGATTGAAGATGACTCAAGCGATGGTGAAGGGATGTTTGAAAATTTTAGAAACTTTGTGCTGAGAAGTGTCAAGCAAAAGATGGAATCAGGGAAGAATGTTTCCATCAGCAGTATGTTAATGCCCAATTGGTGCAGGATCCATGAAGCGTTCCATCCAGAATTCACATGCGCCATGTGCAAAATGGCCATAGAACAAGTTTTGAAGAGAATTCCACAAGTCTCTCTAGTAGAAGAACTAGAAGAAATAAATGAGAAGAAAAGCTCCCTGACGAAGGAATGGGTAGAAAGTGAGAAGATTGAGCCCGCAGTGAAGGAGAGTGATCCTAGCACTCGTAGCGTTCCCATAGAAGATCAAGTATGGACTCTGAGATTTGATGGGTCAAAGTCTAACAAAGGGAATGGAGCAGGGTTCGAACTCATCAGCCCCAAGGGAGAAGCATATCTAGGTGCTTGCAGGCTCCAATTCCCTTGCACCAACAATGTTACTGAATACGAATCTTTGATTCATGGGTTGATCCTAGCAATAGAGAAAGGTGCCAAAATTGTGCATGCCATTGGAGATTCCAACATAGTGGTCCGCCAAGTAAGAAAACAGTATGCTTGCCACGACAAGAGGTTGGGCCGTTACCGGAACAGAGTCTGGGACTTGATCGAAAGCCTCGATGCATTCAATATCAAGCAAGTATACAGAGCTAAAAATCCAGTGGCTAATTCCCTCGCACAGGCAGCCAGTTCACTAGAGCCATTAGAGTTGGAAGGCCTAAAGAAGTTCACAGTAGAATTGATTTCCACGCCTTCAGTTCCAGATAATATAAAGAATTTCCAGGTATTCGATGATGATAAGCAGATTTTGGAATTCTTGACTAACTCGGGGGTGTTTGAAGCACAGATTATAGACGAAGAAGAAACCGAGGAAGCGGAATTTGACACCGAAGGGATCTTAAATTTAAAGACAAATGTCATTCCTAGGGGCATGGTGGAGTTGGAAAGGCTCTTTGACCCTGATAAACTGAGTAGAAATCAAGGTACTCAAGGAGATGAATGTGAAAAAATCAACTTGGGAACTAGTGAGCAAGTAAAGAACGTATTTGTGGGTAAGGTTTGTACCCCAGAAGAAAGAGAAGGAATAGTGCAAGCATTGAGAGAGTTCTCTGATGTGGTAGCCTGGGGCTACGAGGACTTGAAGACATACGACACTAATTTGATCACGCACACAATCCCGTTAAAGCCGGGAAACAAACCATTCAGACAAAGACAAAGGCCGGTGAACCCGCTGTTGGAACCGTTAATATATCAGGAGGTAAGGAAGCTCCTTTTGGCTAGAATCATTTTCCCAATAAGGCATTCAACGTGGGTCGCCAATCTGGTACCCGTCAGAAAGAAAAATGGAGAGATAAGGTTGTGTGTTGACTTCCGCAACCTAAATAGAGCGTCTGAGAAAGATAACTATCCCTTGCCCTCGTTGGATGAGGTGTTGCAAATTGTGAATGGTTCCCAAATGATGTCCTTCTTGGACGAGTATTCGGGGTACAACCAGGTGATGGTTGAAGAAGCAGATAGACTGAAAACAGCCTTCACCACCAAGTGGGGAACTTTTGCTTATAGGAGAATGCCTTTTGGCTTAATCAACGCCAGGGCCACATTTCAATGGGCTATGGACATCGCTTTCCGAGACTTAGTCGGAAAGTGCATTATTATATACATGGACGGCCTGACCGTGTTTTCCAAAAAGAGGGAAGATCATGTTGAAGATTTGAGGAAAATTTTCCAGAGATGCAGAAGGTTTGGTATTTCTCTCAATTCCAAGAAATGCGTATTCGGAGTCACCGAAGGAAAATTGTTGGGACATATCCTCTCAGAACAGGGCATATCAATTGACCCCGACCGCATTGAGGCAATCTCAAAGATCGGCATGCCAGGGAGTCAGAAAGAGTTGAGGTCCTTCTTTGGAAAGATTAATTTTGTGAGAAAATTCATAACTGGGTTCGCCGAGATTGTCAGACCACTAAATGAAATGTTGAAGAAGGACGCAAAGATAGAATGGACCCCTCTCACTAAGAAGGCGTTCGAGGAAATCAAACAAGCAATAGTAGATGCTCCGGTGCTAGTTAGTCCGGATTATTCAAAACCATTCTACTTGTACTCCTTTGCTTCAGAGCACACCTGTGCAGCAGTATTGACCCAAAGAACAGAGGAAAAGGATGAACATCCAATTGCTTTCATGAGTACTCCATTAAAGGAAGCAAAATTAAGATACGCCAATGTAGAAAACCAAGCTTATGCTCTAGTGAAAGCGGCTAAGAAATTTAGGCATTACATCCTAAGGAGCAAGGTCCATGCTATAGTTCCTGATGCCACGGTGAAAACATTACTGATGCAAAATGAACTGGGAGAAAGAAGAGGCAAGTGGGTCGCTAGCTTGCAAGAATACGACATAGAGATACAGCCGATGAAGTTAGTCCGAGGACAAGCATTGGCACAAACAATTGCAATGGCAGGACCTGGATTAGTACAACAAACTTATGTGTTACAAGAAGTGTCCCCTGGGGAATGGTACGATGACACTGTTTACTACTTGTTGAATCACAGGTGTCCTTTGCATTTGAATCCCGTACAAAGAAGGGCTTTAAGAATGAAGAGCCAGAGATTCATGCTGCAAGGATCAGTACTTTATAGAAGAAATCACGAAGGTATCTATTTGAGATGTGTAGGAAAAAGAGAAGCTAAGCAACTTATGGAGCATTTCCACGAGAAATTCGGGACAGGTCACGGAGGTGGTTTGGCCACAGCTCATCAAATTTCAAGGGCTGGGTATTATTGGCCCACACTTTTTAAGGATGCTTATGAGCATGTGAAGACTTGCCACACTTGTCAGACAGCTGCATACACAGAAAAGAATCCGGCTATGCCCTTGCAACCGGTGATTGAAGTCAGGCCGTTTGCTAAGTGGGGGTTGGACTTTATTGGAATGATTAACCCACCGTCCTCGGCATAGCACAGGTACATACTAACAGCTACAGACTATTGCACCAAATGGACAGAGGCTCAAGCCTTGAAACTTTGCACAACGGATGTGGTCATTAAGTTCCTCGAGGAGAATATCATTACAAGATTCGGGTGTCCACATGCTATGGTGTGCGACAATGGCCCCGCCTTCTCATCATTGAAATTTTCAAACTGGGCATTTGAGTATGGGATTGCACTGAAGTTCTCATCCAACTACTACCCGCAGGGGAATGGACTTGCAGAGTCCACAAATAAGAATTTGCTGAATGCTATCAAGAAACTGTTGGATAAGAACCCCAAGGACTGGCACACACAGCTGAGGTTTGCCTTGTGGGCAGACAGAACTAGAACGAAGAATTCTTTAGGAACGTCTCCTTACCATTTGGTGTACGGGCAAGACCCCGTTTTCCCAGTTCAGTTAAGGATCCCTACTCTTCAGTTTATTCAAGAATATCTGGAAGGAGAAGATCAAGTTCAAGTCAGGTTATCCCAATTGATGCACTTGGAGGACAAAAGAGATGAGGCATTGGAAAATCTGGCCAAGCATCAAGGAGTTGTGAAGAGATGGTTCGACAAGCAGGCCAGGATCAAGGCCTTCAGGATTTCAGATTTGGTTTTATGTTGGGATAAGGCCCACGAGAGAAAAGGTGATCATGATAAGTTCGACAAATTATGGTTGGGCCCGTATCAGATTTTTGAGATCCTGGGAGATAATGCATTCAGACTGAAAATGCTAA
>VCHN02003189.1:0-14740 GCA_007115665.2 Sequoiadendron giganteum
TTAACTACCCACAATGCAAGATAGAATCACCAATCAATGAAAAATCCTTATACTATGAGAGTCTTACACAACAATCTTTTACAAAAAATTTCAAAAGGAAAGTCTTTCTTTCCTTTCCAAACTAAGCTAACTCCTAACTCTACTCTTTAACTTCTAACTAGCTCAACTCTATCTCTGATTTATGTCTAACTCTGATATGTTACAAATGAGGGGGGATACCCCTTTTATATCTAGCCCAGTCCAGTGGACGACTTAGATCCAAATACAACGGAAGACCCAGATTGAGCCACCTAAGCCCTGATTAGGGTTCTAGCCCTAAAAACCGCCACTAAGAGGAGTGGGGCAATGAATGCGCTGAATATTCTCCACTCCTCATCAATGAACCACCATCCGCCATCAATGCACATCATCCCCTTCCAGAAGATCATCATCTAGAACGGCGTTTCCTTTCTCCTTTTCGCTGGCTGCAAATCTGATGAACCTGGCCAATACTGCCTCCACTTCTTGATCCGAAATGGGAGGAATGTGATCCAGCTGAAATTCTAAAACTGTAACTGTTTGCCCATAAGATTTCTTCCAGGCAACAAGGGTGTCCTGGGTTTTCTGTATAATGTTGGAGGACGTAGAAGTGTTTTTGAAGTCATCCTATGTGAAGGTCTTCGCCTTAGAAAAGAATGGTGTTAATCTATTTTTCAAACCATCTGCAGTCACCTCTTCAGAAGTCAGCCTCTTGGCAAAGATTGCCTCCAATGTGTTGGGGACTCCATCTAAGATATTCGTCATGGCCTTTCTAACCCTGATAGAATCCGTCTGTGATGCATCGTAGAATCCTCGGCCTGTGACTACTGAAGAATACCATCCGGCGAAGTCATATCTATCCCCTTACTGAATCACACCTCCCTCAACCAAAACCTGTAGAGGTATGCTTATCAAAGTCCCTAAACGAAGAACAACTCTCGTCTGATAGATACGGGCCTCACCCCAAGCATGGTTAACTGCATCCATCCTTGCCATAATATCGGAGGCTTGCCGATAGGCATGTGCAAGAGCCTCCATAAACTTTCCTGTTTCAGCACGGACACCGACAACCCACTTGTCTGCCTGTTGTGCCATCCTTTTCAAATCCTCTAACCCACTGATTGACTCCCTGGAAAATTCAGCTGGAAGCTTAATTGCCGGATTCTCTTGCCCACAAGGATGAGACAAGTGTTGCACGTAGCCAATCAGTGTCTTGTGCTCTACCTTCAATTTCTTGTACTTGCCCTCAACATAGGACAATCTATCCTTGAGTGCTCGATAGGAATTATCGTACTCCTCAACCACCTGTCCTCCAGTAGGGCGGCCAAGTTCCATAGTTGTAATCACATAATTTTTTGGAACGGCCTCGTTCCGATCACACTCTACCCGAGGCACTGCCATATGCAACGTTCGAGAGCCATCCTCATCTGTTGATATTTTAGAGAACTTCCTGGCCTTCTTCTTCGTTGGAGGTGCACTGATCCTTTGTAATAACTCCTCCATCTCAGCTGCAGGATCAGTCTCATCTATAGGATCACGTCTCATCCTATCCCTTATCCATTCTGGCACCTCCTGCCGCATGTCTGATATAACAAAAGGCTGCTCAACCTCGGCTTCTATCTCATGAACTTCTCTCCTGGCATCGTCTTGACGAGGCTCATCATCATCAATTGGCTTCGTATCTCCTGAGCTCTGGGCATCCTGATTTGAAGTAGCATCATCCTTGAGAGCTGCCTCAATCTCCTGCTGAAATTGAGTATCCGTGGCCGTCCCCTCATCTGTTTCTTGCTGATTTTCTTCCCAGGGCATGTTGATGCTCAGGCCCACTGACTCTCTACGAGGTGGCTGGATTGCCACTTGCACTGCCTGCTCTACATCCAATCTCTCATTCTAATCAGCAAATAGTGATACCTCCTGCATACTCGGAGAAATGTGCCCGAGATGGTGTATGCGAAGACTCCTCAACTCTCAAAGGCTTAGGCTGAATTGGCTCTTTTCCTCTTGGCTCTGGAGTAACATCCATCGGCCTTCTTTGTTTAGCTGCTGGCGATCTATGATCTCCCATCATATTATATGTAAGGGGAATTGATCTTCCCTTAAGTCGGCTGACATGCCTCTCTACCCAACTCCGTGTGAATGTTAAGACGGGGATACAGAGCGTATCCAAGTCGGTAATCTCTGGTTCCGACCAATCTAGGAGGGGTAGAGGCGTATCTCTCACTGTTTCGTAGTCAGCCTGTACAACAGTTATGTCTTCTTCAATTTGATCTGGCACTAGGACAATCTCGCATTCCCTAATCATCACCAACGATATCCGAGAGAACATTCTCTTCCTGATCTCGATCTCATCCACTGCACTTGCCCAAAAGTCTTCGATTTGTGCCTTGTGCCTGAACTCTTCTAACAATATCCATCTGATGTTCCTGTGGGGATCGTAGTGGTGCCTGCTGGTGTGGTAGGAAAGGTGGAAGAATTGGAGCTCATTTTCTGCCTCCCTAGCTGCTTGTAGTGATGGGCAGATTTCATCTGAATTCCCCATGGTAATTGGGAATCCAAGTCCACCTTTCTTCTTCTTCTTTTGAATCTTATCCTTATGCAATAGGATTATAGATGCTTTAACATCACTATCCTGTTTGTGGGATCTGGGGCAATCTATAAGGATAGGAACAAAATCCTTGCAGCCTTATGTAGGTAAACTTCGGAAATTGGATAAACCGACACCCGAACTTCTCAATCAACTCTTGTGCTTCCCTAGATATTCTGTGATGGGTCCTTTGCTGCAAGGTCCTCGTTATATGCATAGTGAAGGTGTCATTGACCCTTTTGTAGTTGGTGGTGCTTGTCAGATGCAATTGTGGACAAGGCTCATGTATCTTGAATTGATGGGAACCACACCTGATTGGTTCCTTGTAGGAGATTCCCCTATACTTCGTCATGCGAGCCAGCATATAGACAATGTAAGAGCCCATGTAAAACGTTTTTGTTCTCCTTACACCACAGAGCTGCTCATGTATATTGTCACTTATCATTAGTGCCCAATCCACGTAATCTTTGCCCTCTAGTACCAAGTTGACATAATAAAACATCCAAGGTTCAAAGATGAACACTTGGGGGCATCCTCCAACTCTGCTCAGCATCATTATCAGATCACCAAACTCTTGTCTCAAATCCTCTAAGATTATCTGTTTGGGTAATTTTGTACAAGTTGGCTTGGGCTTGATCATCCACCTGATATTTATCAAATCAGCACACCGGTCCGTTGTGGATGAATACATCCTTTCAACCCTTTCCCTTGTTTTGTAAATCATTTTCTCATGAACTAGAATCCTGAATGCTTCTCCGATTGCTTCAGGTGTCAGGTTGGCCAATACCTTGCCATTTGGCGAAGTGATTGTCCTCTACTCTGTGTTGTAATGATTGGCGCATTCTATGATCAATTCTGGACATCAGATAGCTGGCGGAAAACTGGCAGTCGCAAACAGTCCGCTCCTTAAAATGTTGTGTGAGGTAACTGACGGGTGATGGCCTCCAGTCCCCATTATCCTTCCTCTGAATGCCTCTAGGTTGAACGAGCCCAAGTTTGTGTCAGCCAGCTTGCCCAAATTTGATGAAAATTTTGATTCCGGCAAGAAGGACTTGCTCAACTTCTTGATCACTGCTTGTCTTGATGTGTTTGCTTTTGCGGATTCAGTGTGGTTCCCTCTGCCTGTAGCTCTTCTGCTTGATTCAACCATTCTGCAAGGAACAAGAGTCATTAGAAAACAAGATAATAAAATAATAAAATAATCACCATTGAGGGTGCCAGCAGATTTTTAAATAAAAATGCTGCAACACTTTGTCACTTTTAGCTGCAAACCTCAACACTCTTGTTCACTTCAACGCTTTACTTCAATTGTGAAATTTTTGCATTTGCAGCAGTATGATACCAAATGCTTGAAAATGTTTGCTTGCAGAAATTCGCCATTTACAGTTATGAAACTTCTCTTCAAATTTGCACTTCTCCTCTAAAAACTTACTTTCAGCAACTTGTTTGTTTCTCTTGAATTCGTATTTTAGCAAGCTTGGAAATTTGTAATGCAGCGATTTCCAAATGTCTAGACTCAATTCCATACTTCAGCAGGCAAATGAAACCTCCTCACAAAGTCATACCTTTTAGCAACTCAAGCTTCTTCACAAATTCGAATTTCCCAGCAACTTCAAGACTTCTCAGCAACTTGGGACTTTCCTCTCAAATTCGTACTTCAGCAGCTTCAGCAAATATTTTGCACTTAGCAACCGGTGAGAAGAATGAAGAGGACTCAAAATTTTATAGCCAGGTCAAAATCCAACAGAGGCTATACTTAGCACGTTTTTGAATTCATTTTCCCTCTCTTTTCCAGTCGTAACACTTGTCATCCGAAGCATCAGAATCTTGAGCTTCTAGAATTATGAATTTCATCACCCCTGCATAGGCCTACCTCATCATATTGTTTCTTTTAAAATATTAAATCACTCACTTCTACAAAGAATTTCGAATTTATCTGGCTAAGTCATTTTTATTTTATTCTTGCTTTGGCAAAATTATCCAGTTCAATCCTCCAGCGAAACGTTTTGGTAAACTCATTCATTTTATTTGCCTTAGAGGAATTCTTTAAATTTGCTTAGGAAATTTATCAAAAAAGGCACCGGGCAAAACTATCCACCGAAATGATGTGAGCAAGGCGTGGAATAAGTTCAAACCATCTCGCAATCGAAAATGTTCAATACCCAGAAGAAAATTCTGTTCAGAACTCATCGTTGTCATGTGTATCCGGATGAAGGGGTACTTTTAATTTTTATTATTTTTAAAATAATAAAATGGCTAAGGTTTATTTCTCTTCACTCTGGACGTCTTCCACGCCTGCAATCTCCAGTTTCTCTGCCTTGGCATTTTTCTTTGATTTTCTCCTGAAGAATTTTCCCTCTGTCTGGCATACCTCATCTTGCCTCTGGAAATTTTAACATCACCTCCTAGGCGCATTTCTCATTTTCTCCTTAGAAAATGCCTTAGAAAATGCCTTAGAAAATTTAAATTTAATTATCTTACCCTTGAAGGGCGCATTTGAGCATGTGAGCTTCCATTTTATCCTTTTCTACGCCTTTAGCAATTCTTTTCGCCTTAGGAAAGATTTCTAGGAAATTCATTTTAGATTACCCATGAGGGGCGTACTTCACCTTGTGCATCAAACTTTGCCTTAGGCGCATATCACATGTGGAGGGGGAAAACCTCTTGGGCGCAAATCACACATGCCACTTCCATTCTAGGGCGCAAATAGCCTAGTCAACCTCCATTCTTGGGTGCAAATAGGGGTGTGAAGAGGAATTTTCCATGCCCTTGGTGACCCTTCACCTTCTGTGGGCGCATTTTGCCTTGATAGCTAACACTTTCAAGCGCATTTCATGTGTCAAGAGGGAAACTCCCTTTACCTTAGCGCATTTTCCTTTACCTTTCAACGTTTTACCTCATGTGGCCCCCTTGGGCGCATTTACCATGGGTAGGAGTAACTTGTGGGCGCATATGAGGGGTGGTGAAGGAATTTCTGCGCCCTTGGTGACTCTTCACCTTCCTTGGGCGCATTTTGCCTTGATAGCTTCTACTTTTGGGCGCATTTTGCCTAGGCAAAGGAAAACGCCAAAACCTAGTGACCCTTCACCTTCCTTGGGCGCATTTTGGGGTATGAGGAGGAATTTTCATGCCTTAGAAGAATTTTGCCATGCCTTTACCTCATGTGGGCACATTTGACCCCTGCTCAAGGAAATTTTGGGCGCATTTTGGCTACGCTGCTTCCATTTCAACCTCTAAGGGCGCATTTAGCCCAGTGTGAAGGAAATCCCACACTTAAGAGATTTTTACACCCTTTTATTCCTTCTGGGCGTACTTCATGTGTCTTTATGCCAATTACTTCTTATAAATTTCCAACGCCCTAGCCATGCCTTGGCTTTCTATTTTTAGCAAACTCGGAGAAATTAGGGCTTCCTTGCATTTCATCCCGTTCTGAGTTGGAGCAGGCGTGGCTGTGCTTCCACTGACTTTGCCACCTTGTTTATATCCTTTGTCCATGCTGGTATGCTATTTTTAGCAACCCTAGAATTGATCAAGTTTTGTATCTCCGTTTGCTCTGAAATTCGTTCCACTTGTTCTTGATGCTGTAAGTGACCCGTTCACGCTCGCCTCTGGAACAGTACGTGCTATTTATAGCCATGAGATGACTTACTAAAAATAGTAAGTATTCAGATCGTGCTCAAATTTTTCCAGTAGACAGCCTGAAAGATGTTGGTCCCGATGGCATGCTTTGCCTTGACATCTCGGTACTTCGTTCCATCTATTTTTAGACATAACAGGGGAAACCCTAATCTGGCTTGCATTTGGTCCGGACTGCTCCTGCTTCCCTTGATTTCTGCTGTTTGTCACGCTGCTCGCTGGACTGAAGCGTTGTGTAGTTGCTGGACTGAAGCTGCTATTTATAGTAAGTTTTTAGAAAGTGGTACATCTGATGTCGGATGACTTTGCATGTCACAATGCCCGTGGGATCTCAAAAAACCCAGAAATACCTAGAAAACTGGTTGACATGCGGGCACTGGCTAAAAATAGTAAGTCCCTGAAAATTGACTCATCTCGTTTGCATGTCACACTGTTGCGAAGCTCTCGCAAAACCCATATGGAATATCCGGACAAGCACTGAAAATCATTGCATGCAAACCCTAAAAATAGTTCTTGAAGGCTGTACCGCTGGAAGTCACCATCTCGGTTTGCATGTTATATCACCGCGAAGGTCTTGAAAAACCCAGATCCATTCTCCAGTCATGCATCGGAGAATCGTATGTTTGAATCCTGAAAATAGCCTCTGAAGGGTGAACTGCTAAAAATAGCCAGTTATCCAAATTTGTTCAAATTTCTTGTGTAGGCACTCTGAAGCTGCCTGAATGTGCTGAAGTGGTTAGAATCCCAAAATCCTGAGGAAAAGACCTCAAATTAGGTACTTACTAAAAATAGTAAGTTGTCAGATTTCAGTAGATTTCAAGGGGATCCTGCCTTGAACTTTCCGATTGTACTGTTGCACTTAGATTTTACCTGGATAACTCAATTTGACCTCAAACAAGCTTGAAGAATAGAAACCCTAACATTGCAGACTTAGCTAATACTTCAACCTAGGTCAAAAGACGGGACATCCCCGGAAGGACAAAAGATCAGAGATAGCGAGAACCAAAGCCAAAAGACCAGAATGGAGCAAAAATTAGGGGGTCCCCATCTTGGATGGGGTGATGTGTGAAAAGGTCACAACAAATAGTAACTGAAAAATATAAAGTGACCCCTTCCTTTTAAAGACACATGGTCCCTAGGCCGAGGATGGTGAAATAGAAGGTGAGTATCATAAATTTAAGCACAAGTATTCTGCCAAACTCAACAATTCACCTTGTCACCATACTTCGAAGACCCATACTGCAAACTGACGACCAAGTGCCCATCCAAGAAACCCTCTATCTAGAACTATTAGCCTATGAGGGTCAGGAAAATAGGCTAATCCACCAACTCTGATGCTCGTGGAAAAGGGGACATTACAGGCTCACTGACGGTGAGTTCGCCTTGTGTGGTCAACTGGAACACTTTTGCACTTAACTTCAATTATGATTCATGTGTTAGGATGCATCGTTGTGATGGTATTTGCATGTCGGGTCGTAGTTTGAACATTTTTCATTATCCTTTGAAGATTGCATCGGCTCTGTAGAGGTTGTCCGGAGGGAGGCAAAGTAGAACTTGGTTCGAAGCTTGCAGAAATTGATCTTCGTATCCCACATTTAGGAGTAGATAGTAGAACCCCTATCCCTATTCCTTTAATTTCAGTATTTTCCTGGTTAATTTAGGAACCTGAGCATCATCGACAAATCATTTGTGTCTGGCAATTTCTTCTCTTTTGAACGAACAATTGTGTAAGTCCCCTTGGAATAACCAGCAAATCACATCAAGCCAACTGAGACTATCCGCTACATAAGGAACGTTGGAGTTGAATGCATGATATTTTTGGCAATCTTAGCATGCAGAATACTTTGTTCAAGAGAGGATAGAGTATCCATTGGGAAATTTTATTTTGTGTTGGTGCGGTCATAAAACACTCGTGAACAAGAACCAGTAGGATGAAATGTGAAAGTGTGTCGTTGATCAGACAATTGACTCACACTTAGAAGATTATGCTTCAACTCTTCGACTGATAATACATTTTCAATATTTGTCTTTCCATTGTCAAAACTAAGGGTGCCTTTTCCTATGATCCTTACTGTAGCATTGTCTCCAAACTTTACAGTTCGTCCATTTATTTCCTTGAAAGTGAGAAACTTTCTTTATTTCCTTGTCATGTGACTTGAGCAACCACTATCAATGTACCATTGATTTCGTTCATTTTGCACATGGAGGGCTGCTTGTACTAGAATGGATTTTTGCTTCATTTCAAGCTCCTTCCAAACTTTTGTAGATTCCTCTTTTGGTTTGTCAAGAACATCCTCTTTGTTTTGTTTTGGAGGTTCAACAAAGTCACTTTTGTAGGAACATGCTATATGACAAAAAATATTGCACTTGTAGCACATGATGTTGTAGTCCATTAGAGGACCAAATGGATTATAGTTCCTCTATAAGAAACCCTATCACTATATTTCTTTCTCCTTGCTCATGTTTTTGCATATTCATTAACCCTATCACTGTATTTTTTTCACCTACCTTCCTCTACCCTCTTTCACAACTCTTTCCAACCGATACATTGGAATAGCCATGCAAATCAATAGATGCCTGTTTCTTATTGTGACTAGTACCAATGGTTTTGTCCTCACTCACTCCAACTAACTTTACCATTTCAACCTACTGTTCCAATGTTATCTTTTCGAAAACTCTAGCCCCATGTCCACTCTCACCCAATAGATGGTTTCTAACCCTCGTATAGCTCTCATGATAATTAGTTTTGCAAATATGACATAGCCAATGCCTGCTTCCTTGTACATTTTTACCCTTATTGATAGTTAAATTGGTTGCAAATTAAAGCAATGGTTTTTTGGGGTTGAAAGGGCCTTTAGAATTTTTTTGAAGAGGGTGAAGGGCATGCAAAATAGTTTTGTGGAGTTCCAATAGAACCCATGTTTGGATTTTCAGAATGAGAAGAAGGGTCTAACTCTATTGATATTTTGTTTAGTTCATTTTCTTCATTGTCCTCATTCATATTGTAATTGTTATCACTGCCATTGTTGCTGGTGCTCATTTTGTGGTGTTTCTTTGTGATAACAAAGTGAAGTTTTGAAACCAAAACATTTTTTAAAAGTATAAAATAAAAAATAGTTACAACTTACAAATTTACAAACCCTTTCTAATCGTAACAAGCTAATAAACTAAAAAAGAAAGAGGAAATTACATACCTTCAGACTGCTGTTGAAATCAAGCTTCAAATTTGTGGCTTGAACAAGCAAAAAATACTCTAGCAGGCAGCAGCTAGGCACAACAAGCACTCAAGTGAAAAAATACTGAGCTTGTTTCTTTTTGCAAGTTTTAGGGTCTATAAGGCACGTGTGAGGGTTTTTGGGACCCCCACACCCCTTTACAAGCCAATGAAAATTTAAAAAAATTAATGTTTTTTTTTTTGTATTATTGATTGATGTGCTTTCGATGCTGTGGGGGATGCCTAGCCATCTTTGGGATGGTTTGGAGAACATCCCCAACTGTCTCGGGGACTATTAGGTGCCCCTTTTATTTTTTTCTGTACCCGAAAAGGGGATGCGTCCCCAAGCATTTCAAAAATTTAGCAAATAAGTGGTGACGACAAAGTTACATTCCCTAATGTCTCGTTGTGCACAAGAACTAGCTCCTTAGGATGAGATGGGAGTTTCAAGGGTGAGTTCACATCCCATGTAGCCTGAAATTAATGATTATTTAAATGATCAAGAAATAGTTCAAGGTTAGTTGGTATTTCATTTGAGTCTTTCGTAAATTAAATAAAATTCAAAACTGCATTTACTTTCAATTGTTGTCATATCATAGATTAATTAGGGTTTGAATTTGTAATTTTGTATTGGTTTTTACTTTTAGTCAATTCCTTAATTAGAAAAAACAAAAAATGCACATTTGTATAAATTTTGGAAAGGGACATTACAATTTCATTTTTTATGATTCATCTTCCACATGTACTTAGTCTATGTAGTTGTCATAAAGTGTCATAAGAATAATCTTGTTTTTCCATTGTTCTCTTTTGTTGTTACTCCAGTGTGAAGTGTCATTTCATGGAACTGTCATTCTAAAGTTCATAATGCAGATTGTAAGGCAGAAATTTATGTGAAGATAATGGCATGATTATGATCAGTTTTGTATAAATGAATTATGCATAATTTTGATCAGCTGTGTGAGAAAAGTCTATTGTGCGATATGTGATCAAGAATATTGCATGTTGTGTGTTCAGATTTGAGAAGGAAGAGAAGTTGTAGTTGGATCAGATTTGTGTGGGAATTTATTATATCAGCATTCAAGAATTAAATAGGTTGGAGCCTATCAAATAAAGGTTGGAGCCTTTTGCTAGGTAGAAGCTCAATTTGTGTGGGGGTTGAAGCCTCCAATAGGTTGGAGCCTATCAAATCAAGGTTGAAGCCTCTTGTAGGGTTGGAGTTTAGTTGAGTGGGGGTTGAAGCCTCCAATAGGTTGGAGCCTATAATTCTATCAAGTGGAGATTGGAGTCTCTAGTAGGTTGGAGCCTACAAGAAGAAGATTTTTCTATAGTATATAAGCAATATTTTTCTGCGGTTTTCTCCCGCAAGGGTTTCCACGTAAACTAGTGTTCCCACTGTGTTCTTAATTGCTAGATCTCACTTGAATGTTTTCATTGTGATTGGTTATGTTTTGAAAATTAAAAAATTGTGATTGCCTCCCTCTCAGTATCAACGTGTGCTCATCATGGTTATTACTTCATTATAGTTATGATAATTCATCAATGACTACCAACAAGAAATCTATATTTTTCTAGTTACCTTGTATGATTGTATGCATATATTTGTTTTTGTTCTAAGCAATGAGAAGTTTTTCATCTAATGATATCTTCACTTTATAAATTTTTCTACTATGTAGGGAGGAGGAAGCTGTAAAAGAAATAATAAGAGTAGAAAAAGATACTCTTTTTGATGGTCCTAAAGATGGAGCTCACATTCATATAGTGCATTTGTCAGATTCAAGCGCTTCTCTTGACTTAATTAAGGTGAAGCAATTAAAAAACTATGAATATGTTCCAAACCTTGATTATATAGATAATTAAATCAATCTTATCTTGAAAAGTTGCAAATTGATATACTTTTTCTCTAACAATCTCTATTGAAAAGAAAGAAAAACTTTACAACAAAGTATTTTTTTTCTTTATATTGTTTTAACTTTAAGTCAATCTTGTTTTGTAGTAGTGGATGTAGCCAATTAGTTAGTCCATACTGAGTAGTAATTTCAAACCAATTCAAATGCCCAATATAAGACAAAAATTTAACATAAAAAGTGATTCCTTGTAAAGTTGTTGTGAGAGAACATATAGTCAAATAAATTTAGATAGTATTTATTGTAGGGAAATTTTGATTTTTCAATATTATCAATTGTACTATGATATTATTATTATCAAATGAATAATTTCTTTGGTATATGGTTTAAAGTTTATACTAGGTTTGTGTTTTCCGTAATATAAAATTTAGGTAAATGTGAGATTTGGGAAAATGAAAAGATATGTTTTTTCATTTGTGTGCAGCTTATCAAACAAAGAATACAGGTAGAAACTTGTAAAACTGCACCAATATTCAGTTTTTGAATGGGAAAGTTTCTTGGGCTCATGAGGATATTTGTAGATGTCCACTAATATGTTGCAGCCATTACAATTTAGTTTTTTTGAGAGCTAGTTGCAACCATGGCTATGCGCATATCTATAATGTCCCCTTTCTGATATTTTAATAAATTCTGATTTTTTTGTGATTTATTTTTGCAAACTAGAATCTTAACAAAATACTAAATAGCAACACACAATACTAAAATTCTAAACTCTTCTAAGCCAAACTGAAATCTTAATTCTAATGGACTGCAATCCACAAAATGTTGATAACAATCAGTCATGTTGTAGAATTTTTTCTTTCTTAATATTCAGAATATTTAAATAATAATAAATTACAAAAATGTTGTAGACTACTTACAAGTATAACAATAGAAGCCAAGTCTCAAGTTTTGCTATATAGCTATGTTGAGCCCCAAAACCATAGGTCCACAATCCTAGAACTTTGTCTCACTGTCAAGGCCAAAAACTTCAAGAAGATAAAAGGGGAGTTCATCAAAAGCTTGAAGATAGGTGAAGATCTACAACAAGAGTGGGTAAAATTTCTTACACTTTAAGCTTAGCTTAAACCTAGGAGAGTGTTTTCAAAGGTCTCCTTAGTAGACTTTAAACATCAATTAAAATGTAACAATGAATAGAACAAACAACAGCCACGCCCAACTGCACACTTGACACCAATTTTGTCACTAGATTAAGTGTAGCTGTTGTAAAAGACCTCTGTACAGTTGATCACACATCTTGCACATGCATCTGTATATAACAACAATGTTTCATTTGTCATTCTTTGCACAATAACAAGGTGTACCATGCATGTTCAAATTCTATTCCATTTTGTGTCACATCGAAAGGTGTGAATTAAAACATGAGCAATCCTTTCGGATGCACACAAAATTGGAATATGTTTGAGTACATACATTCCAATTGGTGTGTTGTGTTAGAGTAATAGTTCATTTGCCTTTATAATTAAATCACTCCGGTTTAATTATTAATGCTAACTATTATTCTATTCACTTAAGCTTGTCATTTGTAGGTGCATTATAATTAATATGTTTATTAATTATTAAATGCACAAACCTAGCTTTCTCCAGCTTTAGGGTTTCTCACCTTATATATGCCGCTTTTGTAATTATTTTTTTCATCTTTTTGGGAAATAATAATTTTGCTCTCACTCCGCTGAGATTTTCCAAACCCTTGCTTTTGTCTCTTTGGTCTCCATTCAGCATTAGGTATTTTGCATGCAGGTGTTCTTGGCGAGCTGTGGATTTGCATTTATCAAATCCTACATGGTATCAGAGCCACCCTGTCGCTGCCTGGTTTGAAGGTGTTTGAGGCCACGATTCGAAGACGACAGCCACAACTTCTCTAGGGTTTTTCTGTCACTTTGAAGGAGGCGCTATTTTCTGGAGCCGTTTGAGCAAAAACGGACTCCACCATTGCGTTCAGAAGGTCTGGGAGAGTCAAAATTCATATAAACTTTGACTATTTTGGCCACAGTGACCACATGCAAATTTTTTTGGCCTACCAGGGCCGTACGGGCTCAAAAATCAAGAAATTTTTTTAAAAAAATCAATTTTTCTCTAAATTTTGGGCGCTGCCAGCCCGTGTCGCCACTGCGCCACCCGGTCGCTTGACCGCCACCGCCACTCCGCCCAGCCGCCACCTCCGCCGGCGTCGCCACCCACTAGCCACCGCCGACGTCCAGTGACGGCCATACGGCCGTCAAATTATTTCCCCTGACTGGTTTTTTTCTAGAGAGCTCATTTTTAGGGGGTACCTGTGGTTTTTTGGCCGTATCTTGGGCATACGGTGTCCGTTTTCGAAAAATGAAATATCGTCGAAAAGGTGTTTCCGAGCCGGATGTAACTATGCTGGTCTTGTTTGCTGATTCGGCCATTTGAGTACTATTTTTTGGTGTCAAAGTAGAGGCTTTGTTTTCCTCTCTCTTTGCATTTGGCGTTTAGGTTTTTTCCTCGTTTTTTGTACTTTCAGTATTTGTTTATTTGTTGTACGAGGGTTAGAATCATACATTGTGGGGGGGTACTTTTGCTTTCTGTCATTTCCTTTCAGAAAATGACCCTTCTACTTCTGTCTTTTTCTTCTCTCAATGTCGGACCCCTCTATGGCCCGACTGACACTGCATAATTACCACACCTGGAAAGCACACATGACCAGGCTACTCATGTCATGTGGCTTATGGTCATGCCTAGATGAACATCAACCTATCCTACAACGTCTTTTTGAGATTCTTCAGCATAGGAATAAAATGGATGAAGCCATGGGCTTGATTGCACTGAACATTTTCGACAGTCTCCTCTTTCACTTGGATGGTTTGACCACTCCTAGGGCCATTTGGGGCAAGTTTTCAGATTTGTTTGGCACTGTCAATGAATTTTGGGCACTACAGCTTGATGCAGAGCTGACTACTTTGACACCTACCGGCTTTCCCACCATTGAGGACTTCTTGATGAAGTTCAAGTCTCTACGCTCAGTTTTGCAGGGATGTGGGAAAACAAAGACAGATGACGAGTGTATCTTCTTGATACTCTCAAAGTTGCGAGGACAGTATCAAATCTTCTCTTCCACTTTCTACTCCACCATGGATGCTTTGGGTGCTAGACACACCATGCCTTCTTTTGAGACATTCTGTGATCAGTTGACATAGGAATAGGCAAAGATCCAACAAATGGATGCTTCTGGCTCTTCTAGCCAAGCATTGGTTGCTCAGTCTTCACAGGGGAAACCAAAACAGAAAAGCAAACCGAAGAAAGATTCCGCAGGCAATGAGTCTTCCTCCAAACCTGCATAGAAAACTAATTCAAAACCTCCAGCTAACCCTTCCAAGGGTAAATCTTCTTCGAAGTCTACTGAGTCTACCTCCAAGACTA
>VCHN02001245.1:0-24029 GCA_007115665.2 Sequoiadendron giganteum
AGAGAAATATTTGTTGGAGTATTATGAAGTTTCTAAAAAAATTCATACTATTTACCACTACGTTGAGGAATACTAGGTGGGGTAGGAGGATATGGTTGAGGAAATGGAATGGATGTTTTTGTTTTTTTGGATTGTTTCTTGTTTCTAGTGTTATATGTGTGAGAAACTATATGATAGCTTGGTTGATGCAAAATATATTTTTACATATGAGTATTAGTGAGTTACCTTACAAGGTTTAGGATATGGCCATGAGGTTTATGATGTCCTATAATGAGAGGTGATTTAAGAGGTCCAATAATTAGAGGATTTTTATGAGGTCCAATAATTAAACGACATTTCATAGTCAATTATGTGTTCATTAATTAAATTAACTAGTTTTTGATTAGCATATATAGATGGGGGATTGAATGTTAATTTAGCATATTCATCTATACCATCCATATTACTATATTTTGAAAGAAATATATCAATAATTTCATCCTCTTGCGCGAAAAGATATTATGATGCAGGAGCATCCTGAGTGAACAAACAATCAACATCACCCAAAAAAAATTGTAGTTTAATATCATGGGATTCTTAAGGTTTTGAGTAAAATAATTTTTCAGGTAACCTAGGAACATCATTCCAATCCTTCTTGCAATTTTTTGTGCGAATTGAAGAACTTTCAATTTTTTTCCTATGGACTCCCAATTTCATCAAATTGATTTATTTAGTCTTCTCCAAACTGATGGTAGATTTTTGAAATAGATTTTTGGAGGAAATAAAGGTTAGTTTCTATGATTATGTTTGATTTATGTATTGACAACAATGTGGGAAAGTGCAAGATTATTTAATTATGACAACATTTTATTAAATCCACATAAAAGAGTTAAAAGTAGATTTTTTTTTTAAATAATATTAAAAGATAGATTAGGGAAGAACACAAGGGGTGCACACCTACAAAAAGAGGATAAAAATGAATACTAAAGAAAGAGGGGACCCTTATAGCTAGAGATGAGAAATTGAATAGTTTAACATAGAAAAAATTGCATTTAAAAATTGAAGCCAGAATATCAAGGAGCACAAAAGCTATAAAATGAAAGCCAAGAGGAAAAGAAAAGGTAGCTACATAGAGGTTCAAGAAGTGCTGAAAAGGGGCTATTTCTCCCATGTAAAAAAGACAAATTAAAGAAAAAGATAGCAGATATAGAGAGAAGAGGACTTGCTACATAGGATGAGGAGGTTAATAGGAAAATCAATTTAAAATAAATGAATTGAAGAGAATAGAGGCTATGTATGGAATGAGAGAGGATGAGAAAAATAAAAGAGGAATATGTGGAATATATGTAAATGCATATTTGGAGGGTTGGAAAGGAGTGGATTCTCATGAAAAAAAATAGAGATTGTAAATATTTTGGTTTGTGAATTGTAGAATTTGAATAAATATATTCAATTCCCTTGTAAACTTGAATTTGGTTGTGTAAATTGAATTGCATGCAAATTTTAAATTCGTAATTGTCAATTAATTGTGAATTAGCTGTAAAACTAAGGAGTTTATATTTTGAAGGAATAGCTTTGTTGCAATTCTTATTTTATTGTTGGATTCAAGTAGAGGTTTTCCTATGATTGTGGTTTATGAATTTTGGTATTTTCGTAGAGGGGAGCACACTCTACATCAATTGGTATTAGACAAAGGAATCTTAAGTGTGGAAAGTATCCACTAGGATCTATGGGAAGTGTGAAGCGGTAGACTTGTCTGAGGAGTTCTAGAGGATTATTGCGGGTGAGTATGGATTCCTAAACAATTGAGAATCAAGAGGGACAAACCGTGGAGATGCCAAGAATGTGAGTTGTGGAAGATTGCAGCAGACAAAGATGGGTTGGGTTGTGAGGAGACCTGTACAGATATTTTTTTGGCAACAGTATTGGGATGATGTGGAGGATGAAATGTGTGAAGCGTTGGAAAATATATTTGGTAAAGAAGTAGGAAAGATTGAGATGAGGCTCAAGAAATTGGAAAATAATTTTTGGAAAGGTGAAAATAAAGTAACAAAGAGGAGAAAGAAGAAGAATAAGGATAGTAGCCTGAGATGGAAAGAGGAAGAAGTAACATCAACCCCTACCAATGCATAAGTTGCAACAATGATGTGCTATGAGGAAGGCATGACAATAGAAGAAGAAAAGATAGAGGTGAACAACAAAGAGGTCTTAACTGAATGTGAAGGTGAATTAGATTCATTCACTCAACTATTGGTGATTGAGGAAGAAAATAATGAAGTGGGTAGTGAAAAGGTAACAGTGGATGGCGAAGAGGAATTTTTCGCACAATTGTTGGAAATTGTGGAAGAGTGGTTGCCAAAGCTTGATATTGCTGCAAAGTGTGAAGAACTAAAAGTTTCAATTAATGATGGTATGAGAGATGTCATAGTGAAGAGTTATGTTGTAGCTGAGAAAAAGGATAAGGTAAATAGTATTATATTTTGAGATGATAAATTGATATTAAATTCATATATCGTTGAGGGAAAGAGAGAATATAGTTGCAGTTTTAGATTTAAATTTAGATGTTATATATTCGTTGGTAGAGTTGGTTGAGGATGTTGTAGAATTTTGGTGGAGGTGGATGTTTAGAGGTGGGTTTGAACTAACATAAGAGGAGGGAAGTGTGAAAATATTTTTGTGGAGGTCGAGCTATGGTGGACATGAGTCCACGAGGGGGAAATGGAAGAGAAAGCAATGTGGTTGGAGGAAGATGGTGTGTGTTCCAAAGAAGTGTTGGAAAAAGAGGAAGAAGACATAACTTTGGCACTTTGGATAGTGATGGAGTTCGCTATAGGTTGCACACAACCTGGAAGAATAGTTCGACTACTCAACTCCACCATTGTGAGCCTATGCTCATAATATTTCTACCCGACATGTATGATTCAGGAGCATCCTAAGCGAACAACCAATCAACATCACCAACAAATATTTTTAGTTTAATATCTTGGGATTCTTAGGGTTTTGAGTAAAATAATTTTACGGGGCACTTGAGAATATCATTCCAAGCCTTTTCACAAAGTTTCAAGTCAATTGAAGAAATTTTAATTTTTCACTTGCAGACTCTCAATCTCAACAAATTGTTTTATCTAGTCTTCTCCAAATTGATGGTAGAGTTTTAAAATAGTATTTTTGAGGAAATAAAGGTTAATTTATATGATTATGTTTGATTTATATATTTAAAAAAATGTGGGACTGTGCAAGATTAGTGAATGATGACAAAATTTAATTAAATCCACATAAAAGAGTTAAATGCAGATTTTAAAAAATATATATATTAAAAGACAGATTGCGGAAGAACACAAACGGTGCAGACATACAAAAAAGAGGATAAAAATGAATAATAAAGGAAGAGGGAACCCTTGCAAGTAGAGAGGTGAAATTGAATAGTTTCAAATAAAAAAATTGCATTTAAAAATTGAAGCCAAAATATGAAGGGGTGAGAAAGCTAGAGAATGGTAGCCAAGAGGAAAAGGTTGGAGAGGTGTAGAGAAGGGGCTATTGCTCCCATGTAAAAAGAAAAAATTAAAAAAAGAAATAAAAAAATAGATATAGAGAGAAGAGGATTTGCGACGTAGGATGAGGAGGTTAATAGGAAAATCAATTTAAAAGAAATCAATTGAAGAGAACATAGGTTGCATATGGAATGAGAGAGGATGACAAAAATAAAAGAGCAATATGTGGAAAATATGTAAATGTATATTTGGAGAGTTGGGAAGGAGTGGAGTCTCAAGAGAAAAAATATAGATTGTAAATATTCTGGCTTGTGAATTGTAGTATTTGAATAAATATATTCAATTCCCTTAATAACTTGAATTGGGTTGTGTAAATTGTATTGCATGAAATTTTTTAATTTTTAATTATCAATTAATTGTGAATTAGCTGTAAAACTAAGGAGCTTATATTTTGAAGAAAGGAATAACTTTGTTGCAATCCTTATTTTATTGTTGTATTTAGGCAGAAGTTTGTCTATGATTGTGGTTTGTGAATTTTGGTATTTTTATAGAGGGGAGTACCCTCTATGTCATATTACTAATTAGAAGAGGTTGAGGTAGAGGAACAAACATGATTCTCGTGACTCTCAATGATTGGATCCTCTTACACCAATATACCTTCTTCTAAAGTAGGCGAGACAACAAGAGAATAATAAACATGATTTTCTTGATTTTCAATGATTTCATTCTCTTTAATGAAGATATCCTCACAATTAGGAGACATACTAGGAAATGGATCAAATAGATTTTTTTTTAGAAAAGAGGAGAGAGAAACTCATTTTCACATGCTTGTAACAAAATTTATTTGAATTATAAAATAAGATCTCAGAATAGAATATGAATTATAACAGAAAAATATTTTTGCAATGAAAAATTTACCTTATGTCTTATGCATCAAATTGGGGATGTATAGAAAAATCAATCATTTTTACAAAGAAAAATGCAATAACATGAACAAGATTTGGACATAGGAAACCAATAGAGATGTGCATAGTAAATTTCACCCTAAACTAGCTAGTCTATATCGCAAGGATGCCATAGTATAGATAGGTAATTTTGAGAAACATAAATAATATGAACATCATTGATAGTGTTGAAGGGTCCTATGCTTTAGAGGTTCGGGTTTGGAAGTGAACATATTTTGGGAAATATACTAAAACCTAATCTTGCTATATAAATCACATACATGCATGCAATTTTGGATATTTTTAGAGAAATTTAATATGCTCTAATAATAATTTTTAGAAATTAAATATTTTAGTTGACTCATTTTTCTAAGAAATATAGAAAATCCATGCTTTTTGATCTTTTGAAATGAAAATACTATGCAATTTTGTCACTTTTTTCAATGTTTCTCATTAAAATAAGTATGCATAAAGGATAGAATAAATTTGCAATTAATTTTCTCCAGGAAAATAGCTTCGATTTAAGCCCTAGGAAAGGAAAATGAGATCTGATATTATTTACAATTCAATTCAAATTATTTTTCATTTTTATGGTGAAAAACTAATGAAAATAGATATAGTTATTCTTTTGAGAATAAATACAAATTATCAACGAGATTTTAAAATAACCTGAGTTTTAGATTTGGCTTTCATATTTTACTCAATGAAGAATAAAAAAAAATTACAGGTGTAGAATATGTTGGTTTCACAAAAAAAAATTGGAGGAAAAGGGATCCTATGTCCAATGTCTAGATCACTATGATCAAGCCTTTCCTACCAAATATTTGAATTCAGATCGGCAAGGTAATGAGATTAACTTACAACCTAAAAGGTGGGTCAATAAACTTTGGATCTCAATACTTTGAGGGCCTTAGAGATTGAATTTTGATATAATGCAATGATATAACTATGTAAACTATGAGAATACAATATTCTCTTAGGAACTATGATAAAGTGAAAACACATAGACAAATTTGGGTATCAAGAGAGCCTAAGGTAGACACTATTGCACCTAGGGTTCATAGTTTAGTAGATTTGGGTGGTCTAGGTGGTAAGGATGCACTAGAATAAGAAACTACATCTGGAAAATTTGTTCATAGGCTTGAGGTCCCTATTTTGTAGCCTTTGTCTTCTAGATTTGGTTATCGGATCTTAATTTCTTGATGAGATAATGCAAATTTTGTGACTTGTCAACTTCTAAGGTTTTGATGAATGAATGAGAAAATTTTCTTCAATCTTCCTCCAATCCACTTTAAATCTATAACTTGCATACATAAGAGGAGGGGGAGGTTTGTGCCATATAGGGGCTTGCATTAGTCAAACCTCGTGTTGTTATTTCTACCTCCGCAATGTAAAAAATAGTAATAAAAGAGAGCTTATCCTTTTAAGGGATAGAGGCTAAATGATAAGCAAGTAATGAATTTACAACTTTATGCAATTCACAACTGAGATCTGATCTCCTTCATGGACAAAAGTCATACTCATCAACTTCAGTGTTTCCTTCTTGCTTGATTTTATTTTATTTGGAGACCTACAAATGTTAGTTCTCTAAAATAAAATAAAATGCAAAATGTGAATGAATCTCACATAAAACTTGACATGATGCTTGAATGAAAAATACTATAATAATCTTAATAATTATTCCCTAGACTACCCTTGATTTATTTTAGGATCTTCAATTTTCTCAATAACTTCTCGTAGTTTTCCTTAATGAAAATGGTGAAAGTACTATGTATTTATATGCAATTAGTCTAACTTACCAGAAATAAAATACTAATGGCTGGCAATTGTAATTAAAAATTAAAATAATAAATGACCTCAACACTGACATATTCAAATTTGCAACCAAAAATGTTGGTCTAGGGCACAAGGAACTCTAGACTAGATTCCTACTTTTTGAGGATCTAAAGTGTCAAGCGTAAAATATTAAATTCATATTTTATTTTCTTATGTTTTATTTTCGAGTATTTCTTTTGAAATGGGAAATTACACACATAATTATGGAATTAGATGCATAACTAGGTTCAAGCACATAGGGGGAGCAAAGTCGAGTGTGAAATTGTCAAGGGTGAGAATTTATAATACTACAAAACTTTATCAATATTGCAACCTAACATTAGAGATACTATAGAATTTCTCTTATATTGTGGACAATATTTTGTAGAAAGATAATTGGCATGTCGATGCAATGGAAAGCACTATCACAATTTTATCTTTTGATGATTAATTTGCATATTTTAAATTTAATATCCATAATCTCACATACCCATCAATATAATAAAATACTAAAGATGAGATTGTTTGTTGTTTAAATAATTGTGAGTGGTAGTCCAATATATTTCAATTGGTACTTTTCATAATCCTACAACTAAAAATACTTGAGAATTCATACAAAAACTCATAGCATGATATATAATTTTAGCTAAAGTCTTATATTTAAGGGCATATAATGGTCTCCTTTTGTGTTTCCTTATAAAATCAAAGACTCGCATTTCTCTCAAAGAAGCCCATTCAAGTGATTATGGAGAAAATTTTAGTTGTCAATCTCTTTTTTAGAAGTTACTTTGCATCAGTTATTATTAGCAAAATATATAGCAAGATTCATTTTCCTTAGTGAAGAAATGTACTAAGTGTCAACAACATAATAGTTTGATTCATGATTTTTCTTACAAACTTCATGCCTAAGTATTCAGTTTGTAGCACCCCTCCGATTGTATTATGTTTATGGCAGTTCTTTTACTTTTATAGACGATGATACTATGTTGTTGGTATTTGATCGCTGACATTGGAGCGATGATGGTTTTTATATTTAGATATGTTGGTACACTATATTAATGTTTATTGTTTATGACATGTTTTTTGGTTAGAATAGTTGTTTATTTGAGTTGATATTGATATATGCTCATCTTTAGTTACTTGATATTTTAGTTTCATCAGTTTTGATTTTACACTGTACTAGTGAAGGGAATGGGATTGCATCACTTGCTTGTGAGTGCCCTGCGATTCTGTGGTTTTCTCTTCATGATGTGATTGTTCATGATAATATATGTACGACATATATCTTGATGGTAGGATTGTAGGTATTTTACATCGACTCGACCTACATTCATAGGTTTGAGAATGTCCATTGCTCAACGAAACAGTTGATTGGGAGATAGTAATAGGGTTTCCTTGTCAAACCACAACCCTAGTCATAATGTGTCATCAGTCTTTGTTTTCGTCATGCTATGTTGTCATGTTGTCCCTGTTTGTCTTGTCATTTAATTATTTTGCAAGGTATATTCTATGAGAAATTAATATTTATAATTTTTTAAATTCATTATTTAATTAATCTTGATTAAAGTTGTTAGAAGCTTTATATTTGATTTAATTAAATAAATTTAATTTATTTTCTAAAGTGTTTTAATATTTGAGATTAAATTTATTTTATAAATTCATTATATTAATTAGATTAAATTTAATTAGAAATTAATATGTGATTTTGAATTATTAAATGCACAAATATCTTGTAAATATTTTAGAGGAAATATCTGTGATTTGGTTGGAAAGATATTTTATTTGTGACATGTGTTAGAAAAATTAAACAATGTTGTTAGGAATTAATTCTCGAAAAGAATAATTGCATTAGCTGAAAGAGGAAAGAGGCTACTTCACGGTACTGAGAAAAGATATTTTGGAAGGTGGTTGAAAATTGGGGAAGAAGTTCTCGAATTTTTTTGGCTCTGGTTTTATTTTCATCTTTCTGGAAAAGTGGATAATTTGGAAGAAGCTTTGGTAAATTGGAATCTCAAGGCGAAGCTCTACTTCGAAAATCATTTCCTCAAGCATCTGGAAATAGGTTCTTTAATTGTTTTTATTTATATGCAAGTTGGAAAGATTGGATGTACAAAGAAGAATATTATATTTGTTTAGAAGCTTTAATATATGTTGAAAATTTGAAAGATTGTCATGTTTGGAAAATTATTGTAAAATCTTTAGAGATTTTGTACAACTTTTTTTTTTTTAAAGTAGAATTCCCTGAAATATTTTACAAAGAAATTTGAAAACCTCTGAAGGAATTATTTTTAAACAAAATAAATTCCTGAAGGAATACAATAGAAGATTTGGAAAAACTCTGTTGGAATGGATGTAAATCTTCCTGTCAAATTTGTAGAAATTTTTTGGAATATTTTGTAAATATTTCCTATAGAAGATTATTATTTTTCTTCCATTTAAATTTATTTGGCTAGGAATTGAAAACCTTTGGTAAAATTGTGAAATTCCTCGTGTAGAAAATTTTGTGAAAAATGTTTGCCCTTCTAGATCGATTGATTTTGATTTAGTGATACATATCTCTCTCTCTCTCTCTCTCTCTCTCTCTCTATATATATATATATATATATATAGACACATATATAAATATATAGACACATATATAAATATATATGCACATATATTTTATTTATGGAGTTTCTTGTCAAAATTCATATTGAAAAACACTGTCAAAATTTTGTACGGTGAATATAAAATTTGTTGGTTTTAATGAATTTTTTGGTGAAAAAATAAAATTTGAAGCTATATATGTGCCTGAGGTCGTGGTAATGCCCCTACCAAATAACCTTAAGAGGACGTTGCAATTAACATCATAAGCGAACCAATTTTTTTTTTTAAAAGTGCATTTAACATACATATTCACTTACTAGTTAACAACAACCTCTAAGGCTACAAGGTTAGGATTACTTAAACCCACATATACATATTACATATAACCATAGCCTTATGAACTTTATGAAATCACCATCATACATCATAAGAATATCACATAGCATAAAAAGATAATCAACCGAGATACAATCTCATAAACATTATCTTAAACCAATAGTTACATCACTCATTCCCAGAATGAGGCAATAGTACTCAAGGTTACAATTACAAACTTCCACCTCATAAACATAAGAGGGATAAAATAACTTATACAAGTTAAAATATTACAATGCAAGATAATACAACAAGAACCGCGAGCTGTCCATCTGGATGTCTCGCCACCAAGTACTGAAGATAGATGGGGACCCAATGGTTTTGGTGCATGTTCCACCCAACCAATGTGGTACCCGAAGGCCCACCCCCCATGCTAGGAGATAGTAACAAAGTAACATGGACAAAGATCTACTACCTCTAACCAAAGGCAGACTCAAACTGACTCATACTGTTATAACCAACCAAATGAATTAACAAGTACGAATCATTCACCATACAAGTACGAATCAAGTACAATTCAAGTACAATACAAATATAAAATAAATACAATACAAGTACAATACAAGTACAACTCCAACATCACTGACATAGGTCACATTGCTTCCAGACATAAAGTAGATCAAGTATGTTCACAGAACCATACATATAAAATAATTAACAACAGTTGTCATAGATAGAGTGTCATCACAAGGTTTTTCATGAGATCTCCTCTGGGCATTCTTCATAGGCTCCGGCACAAGTAATCCTGGTGGCCTCAACCGAATCCCGGCACTCATACTCACTCATGCGGAATCAACTACCTCTCGCAAGAACTAGATAGTTGATCTTGCCATTCCAGACCTTCTCACTCATCCCAAGTCTAAACAAGCCCTTGTGTCTATGAGTGAGGATTAAATTATCTTGATTAGTGTGAACTGCATCCTAATCATCTAAGTACATTAATTTAATTATCATTTGATTAACTCACTTTTGAAGGTTACCCGGTTTACCACTTTGGGCTCCGGCCCCTAACAAAAGCCACTCTTCTAATGGACAACACACACCCAAACAATCCACCAAGGGAAACACAAGTGCATACCAACTAGGCATCATAATCCACTCCAACACAAAGAGGATACAAATAATAGAACTCACTCCAAACATCTTGGAGGCAACAATCACATAGTCCACTCCTTTCACAGGAGGTACAAAATATCTCACTCCAAACATCTTGGAGGCAACAACACATAGTCCACTCATTTCACAGGAGGCAACAAGATGAAACCACATAACAAGGTCACTCCATACAAGGAGACACGGATCCCATAATCCGCTCCTAAACCAAGGAGGTGCAAACATCCCCGTTCATGAAAATCGGGTAAAACTGAACATGCACTACCCAAGGGAAAACAACTGGATGGCATAAAGATTCAACAACCCTTATCCTCTAAGTTCTTCTGGAAGACTTATAATTTATGACTAACACTAAATCCCAAAACCAACAATGCAACTTGACGACATAGCAACAAAAGCATTCAAGTTATCAATCAAATCTAATATTTGGATTTCCTAAATCCATACTCATTCAATAGGTAGTGTTGACAAAGTCAAAGACATGATAAGTAGATCATCTAAAATAATCATAACCCCTATTTCCCTTTTCATTATTTGAAATCTAAAACAATTAAACTTACTTCCCTTTACTGAATACAAAGAATTAAATCCTTTAAGATAAGCATGAGGAAGATACTACTTTTGGATATACTAAATCCATATCTCTTTCATAATTCAATCACAATGATTCAATTAATCTAAATAGAAATTAATAAATAACATAATTGATTGCCTCATCAATAAAACAACTTCTTAATTTACCTTTAAATCGACACAAATCCATGCAAGTAAACTTTTTCCATTTCCTAACCAAATCTTACATCTCATTCAATTTTCTATTTAAAACATTCAATCACTTTAATATAATAAAATATTGTTTTTCTATCCATTTTTCATATACACTAATCAATCCATTTTAAATCTCTATTCAATAATACATTGCATGCATCTCATTAAAATAAAATACGATAATGAATTTTACACTGAATATATATATATATATATATATATATATATATATATATGCTCCATATTATATAGACACCATTAATATTCCATTCACAATGACTAGATTTCTCTATGGAACTAAATAGAACATAATAACTATTTGCCTTTTTCAATGTAGTTAGTTCCTAAATTTACTTCTAATGCAACCTAACACTATTGCAAACAATCTTTTCCAATTTTCTATCCGGAGTCTATGTCTCATCAACCATCCATTTAAAAACATGAAATTTCATCAATGTATAAAAATATCTTTTGGCTTGTCTATTTGGCCACGCATTCATATTGTTTATAATTAAATCTCATAATTAAAACAAACATTCAAATATAAATATTTCTATAATTCTTCAATATATTTAAATATCTTTTTCCTTATCAATTTTGACCATACATTCAAAACTTATCTTTTAAACTCTTCATGCAAAGCTAAATTACATGCACTTAAATAAAATAAGGTAAATACTGATTGAAAATACTCATGGATATATATATACATCTCAATATATTTTTTTCAATCATATTAACAAAATAACCATTTCCTTTTTAAATCAAGTAATTATTTCTATTAAAAAATATCTTTCTCTATACATTTTCTACACATACCAATTATCTCTTTTAGAACACTAATAATACCCAATTTGCAAACAACAGAATAAAATAAGATAAAATATTATTTATTCTTTCAAATGGATATATACCTTCACTATATATATACTAAATATAAATTAATATATTTAAATATATTTAATCATTAACATATCTTCTATCCTTTGTAGAATATCAAATTGATTAATTCAAAATAAAATATCCTTTATCATCAATATTCCAAAATATAAATATATTTTTCCAATTAAATCAAATTAATAATTGGACATTTTACATATGGATTTAAATTTCACAATTCAATTTTAAATTATGCATTCTTTAAATCAAATATTTAACTCCTTCAATTAAACTTTAACATGTCATATTAAAATAAACAATAATTTCCCCATATGTTTATAATTTTAATTCCACTAATCTAATATACAAATTTTATTTAAAATAATCTAAATAAATATAATACTTTAGTATTATAAATTATAATATAAAATATTATTAAATAATATTTTAATATTATAATAACAATACATAAAATATTAATATTTATAAATATCAATTTATTATTATTTTATTTTCAGAACAGCCATGGGAAAAATAACTTAATAGCAGTCTCATGTTTTAAGCATAACTAAAAAACTGCGATCTGGGTATTTGAGATTTTTGGACAGGGGTTAGAAAATTGAAAATTACAAAAACCCTTTAAATTTCTTGAAAACACAGTTTGTGAAAGTAAAGTTATAGGCGACGCAATCAGACCATTTTACCATGAAAATATAACTATACTGCAGATTTTAAAATCCGATTTTTAATAATAACAGAGGGTTCCATTTTCTAATAACATTCTAAATGCATTGATCAATCTCTATGTTTTGATTTCAATAACAACAAAATTGATTTCCCCAAATAATTTTAAATTCAACTAAGGTTTTCACAATTTTCACTCAAGAATTTTCACAAGCAAAGGCTGTAACTTTGTTTAATTCTTTTCTTCTAATATCAAATTTATTTTCTAAAACAGATTTAACAAATAAATCTTTAATCACTACTATTTTAAAAAAACAATCAAGAACAATAAAATACAAAGAGGAAAACCTGGTACAAGAAGCTACAGGAAGAGATGAATTTTTGATGCAAGCCTCCTCCAAAGATTTCCTGAATTTTCTTCAATCCTCCAATGAATCCAATCCAAAATCCAACAAATGCAAACACTCTTTCCTTCAATCAATTCTACAATCAAACTTTCTTCAAACCCTTGTGCAAATTTTTCAAAATTTCTTCCCTACTGTAAAAATGTATTTTTTTCTTTCTAAAAGATTTTTCTGCCCTAAAATTAAAACATGTATTCTTATAAATCAAAAATACCTAATTCAACCCTAATTCACATTACATGCAAATTAGATATTTCAATTTCAATTTCAATTTCAATTTCAATATTTACAACCCTAATTCACATTACATTCAATTTCAATTTTAATTTCAATTTCAATTTCACTTTTCAAAACCCACTTTCAATTTAAAATGAAATTTCAAATAATAAATTAATTTTCAAAGTTGCAACCAATTTCCCAAATAAACATTTAATTACAATTTCTAATTTAATTCCCACACGTTGGAATTAAATTTCAAAATTAATTCTAATTCTTTTATTTCCTTTCATTCTCTTGCATCACGTTTAATTAATTAATTTAATTATTTAATAACTAAACTCAACCCCCTTGGATTAAATTTAATTAATTAAATAATTTAAATATAATTAATTAATTTTAATATAAACTTTTATCCACATTGCATTATTTAAGTTAAATAACCATCAACATGATTTAAATGCAATTATTCTAAATATTTGTTTCCACATCAAGAATGCTTCAGAATTAAATAACATCAAAGCAAGACAGACAATGACTCGATGCACACAACTGACGACACACTAAGGCTAGGGTATAGACTTGACACATGTTACCTAGCTACTATCTCCCGTTCAACTTAACCGTTGGATCGACACGCTCAAACCTGTGAAACTAGGTGGAGTCGATGTCATGTACCTGCAATCCTGCAACCAAGTAAACAACATCATACGATATATCCAGCATATAATACACACCATGAAGAAGGAATTACGGATTCGCAGGGTGCTCGCAAGCAAGTGATGCGAACTTGTCCTCTTCACCAATACACTCATCGAAACTGACACTTCCATCATAATCCAGTAATCTCATAATAACACCTCATGTTAACTCTACAACAACATTAATCCATAATACATGTGAAACAATAATCAAATAACTACATCCCATAATAATGTTGTCGCTCAATAGTAGCAAACAAAACATTATAACAAAATGTATCCAGTATCAAAGTAATTGCAATCAAACATAGCATAAAGCAACTTGAACAAAAATCAAAACGGAGGGGTATTACAACTAGAACTTCCCTCTCTCTAGTATTACCTTGATCACTGCCCTATCTTTGCCCAAGGCGAGCCAATGCCTCCACTAATATCCTGTGCAACTATGCACCCTCGATCCTTAGAGTATCCTACTACTAATCTCTGTCCCTTGGGGCATTCTGAGATTCCTGATGCTTCTCACAATCTGAATCATGAGGGACATGAGGATGGGAATCATGTTGACTTCCTCCACGACTGCCTATAGAACCACGACCTCGACCACTATGTCATCCATGTCTAGGAGGCATGATCCTACACAGACACACCAAGGTATTAGACAAGGTACACACTTAAAACCTACGCAAAAAAAAGCTTAATGGGTTCATCTTAATCCCAGAGCACCCAATGTTTAAACTTGGGCTCTTATACCATGTATAATGCCCTGCCATGTAACCCTAGAGGAAGTTGCAATAACTATGAAAGTGTATAATTTATTTATTTATTTAAAAGTATAATATAACATGAAAGTTCACTATCTATTGCCAACATCCTCTAAGGCTACGAGACTAAGGTTACATTTGATTCCCATATCATAAACATAAATACATTCATAGCATAAGATTAACTACTTATGAATTTTAAAAGTACATACATTCCAAATATTTAAATAGCATCGCATAGATAAGATATACATCAAGACTCCAACATTACATTAATTCACCAAATAAAATTTACAACAATTATTCCTAGAATGAGGTAGTTCATAAAAATGTGTTACATAATATATGATACCTCCTCGAATACAACTGAGGGGTAATAAAATACAAGAGCCATTTGTAACAATATTCAAAGCATGGTATAAACAAACTGGAATCCTCAAGCTCTCCAATTGGAAGACCTCGCCATCAGGATCTGAAGTAAAGGGGACCCAACGGTGTAGGGTGCATGTTCCTCGCAACCAAGTGGTACCCAAAGGCCCACCCCTCGTGCTAGGAGATAGTAACAAGGATCCAAGACCAAAACCTACTACCTCTAGACACAGGCTAACACATACTGACTCAAACAAACACAAGTACAAGAACCACACTATTACAAGGGTTACATTGCTTCTAGGGTTATAATAAATCAAGTATGTTAACAAAACCATACACATAAACTGTACATACCAATTGTTGTCGTAGAAAGAGTTTCATCAAATAGCTCGACGTGGGTTACCCAATGAGGATATTCCTAGGCCCCAACCCCCATCTTGGGATATCGTGGTAGCCTCAACTGATCCCTGGCCCCCATAATCACTCATGCAGGATCAAATAGCTTTCAAAAAGACAAGGTAGATGACCTTCACCATTCCAGGCCTTCCTCCTCATCCCAAGCCCAAATGAGCACTTGAGTCCATGAGTGAGGCTATCTTATCTTAGTATGAAATACTACCCAATCCCCTAAATACTTTAATTATGTATTCACTTGATTAACTACCTCTAAAAGGTTACCCAATTTACCTCTTCAGGGATCTGGCCCCTAATGGAATCCACTCTTCTACTTAACAACTCACGAATCAAAAGCCAACACCAAGGGTAACATAGTGTACAAAACCAGATAAAAATAACCCACTCCAAACATAGGAGGAAACACTTAACCAAAATCCACTCCAAACATTGGAGGCAACAAATAGAAAAATCCACTCCAAACAAAGGAGACAACAAATAAAAAAATCCACTCGAAGCAAAGGAGGCAACAAAGTAAAAAATCCACTCCAAACAAAGAAGGAAACACATGAAAAATCCGCTCCAAACTAGGAGGCACAAATCTCCATTCGTGGAAACTGGGTAATTTACAGATAACAACAAACACACTACCCAAGGGTAACAAAAATGGGCTGACACAAAAATAAATCACAACCCCCAAATCTATAATATAACTAGAAGACTTATAACACATCTAATCCAGTTTCCCAAAAAGTACACAAAAAAAATTACATGCAAGGCAATAATACAGGAAATAAACTACTTTCGGATATATATTAAATCCAGTTTCCCCCTTTCAATTAATTTATAGTAAGATAATTGCCCAATAAATTTAATAAAATCAAACCCTTAACAATCAAAGAAGGGAAATTCTAAGTTAATTGTAATTCAATTCCTCGATTACTTTTAAAAGAATAATAATTCCACTGAAAGAATACATCTACCAGTTCATCTACTTGTGCACCTATTGCATGTACCCATTTACAATAAAATCATTAATTATATATATATATATATAAATATATACAATGAATATACATATAATCATATATTTAAATATATAATTATATATATATGTCAATGTGTATATACAATAAATATATATATATATTAAAATATTTAACAAAACCCATAATAAATAAATAATGAATATATATATACATATATTTATTTATATATGATAAACATAAACGATATATATATATATATATATTATAGACACCGAAAATTGGTCTAATCGTGCGAGTACCACTTTCGACATAATTTTCTAATGTCCTTGGTCATGATTAAATAATATTTATTAAATAATTACTTTCTAAACACATCTTTCCTCTATTAATTAAATAACCTTTTAATTATTTAATTCATTCATTATGACCCTTATTCAACTTTGATTAATTAAATAAATCATATTTATTTAATTATGTCGCTAACTAATTAATTATATTTCTTAATTAAATAATTTATTATTTAATTAACACCTTTATCATATTTCAACTATAATTAAATATTCCTTATTTAATGATTCAATTAATCTTTTTAACAGTAAGTTAAGTAAATTATTATTATTTATTTAATTAAATCTTTCAAATTTCGAATGCTGAATTAAATTAACATTTAATTCATAATTAATTGTTTATGTCACATTCTTCTATCGCCGAGTTATCTAATTATTCACTCACCATCTGACTCGAGATCTATTTAAATTTGCCAGTTATCTTCAGATTCAATATTTGATCATCTCTGCGAAAGGACTCTCTATCACAATTAGTCAGTTAACTAGTTATAACTCATATGCATGAATATATTTTTTAAAGAAATATCTTTATTTAATTAATTAATTCATGTGTGCATTCGAACAAATTATTCTTTGAGTTCTAACTTTATCATTTTCATTCAAAGTCTAATTCTTTTATTTTCAAAGACTTTCAACTGAAGATTAAATCATTTATTTAATCTTGAACTCATGTTCTTTCTATTTTTGAACAGTCTTAACACGAGATTAAATTATTATTCTAATTTAATCTTTATCCTGTAGAATTTTCTAACTCACATTCTAACTAACACAGAACTCACATTGCATAGAATTCATCAATCTTGATCGTTGATCTCTCTTTCGAATCTGAGTCGATCGTTTGAAAACCCAATTTCTATAAATTGACCGATTTTTGGCATTATTCCTCCTCCCGAAATCTATATAATTTTGAGAAGAACTTATAATCTTCAATATTTTTCTTAGACATACATCTAGGCTATGCTTGCATACATACAAAAAATATGAGGGTAAGAATACCGATACAACAAAATGGAGAAGGACAATCAAGATAATTCGAAGAGGTGGACTGATATTTGGTGAGATTGTTTCATATTATCATTTTTATTGTTTTAGTTTATTGAATTCATTCTCAGTTGTTTGATTTAGATTTAAGCTTGTTAGATTAGATTTAACCATCTTTCTGTGCAACAATCCATTTTATCTATGTCACTTTTGGTGAGCCCAACGTGAAGCACACTTCAAACTTCGCGACTCCTTTCCATTTTTTATTTTGTAGATATCGTATGGAAAACCACATCTGACTGAAGAAATGATGCAGCTGAGTTCATGATTCACATATGAAAAATCTCGTGACGCAGCTAACAACATGAGCCACATCCATAACATTCTTCAACACATCCGACGGTCAACATCGTGACACATCTGTGAGTTGAAACAAAGCATCTGCCTGTTAAAAGAAATTCTTTTTTTTTATTAACTTCCATATTTTTGAGTTTTTGATTTTTCTTTTTTTGTATTGTTATTGTTTTTTGCTAATGTTTTGTTTGCAGTTGTATTTAGGAGGATAATATTATTTTTGTAGGACAAAGCGTAGAAGAAAAAAACCAAAACATCTTCTTTTCTAAAAGATGAAAGCCGAAGACACAAATAAACTACTATTTAGTTGCATGTAGGACCTTTTGTGAAAGACATTGATTTATTTTTTTAAACAATGTAACACCCCACCACGCAACCCTAGAGGAAGTTGCATTTAACAACTTAAACGGAATAATTTTTTTTTTAAAAAGTATAATTAATAAGCAAGTTCACTAAATAATGCCAACAACCTCTAAGGTTACGAGACAGAGGTTAAATAGAACCTAAACAAAAAACATGATTTAAACCATGCCAATCACTTAGCCAAAATTAAAGCACATACATCCAATAAGATGAATTACATCAAAGCATAGAGATAATTATCAATTTCATTTATCCAGTTAAATAATAGGATTACAACACTCATTCCCCAAAGGAGGTAAGATCAATATACATATTTACAATTACAACTTCCACCTCTATAACAACTGAGGGGTAAAATAATACAAGATCAACCGAAATGAAAAACAACAAGAACTGATATTGAAACCCATGAACTCTCCACTGAAAGTCTCATCCACACAAACATGAAGATAGAACTCAATGGATTTAGGTGCATGCCACCCAACCAAGTGGAACCAAAAGGCCCACCCCCCATGCTAGGAGATAGTAACCAGGAATCCTAGTCAAGACCATCTACCTCTAGACATAGGCTAACATAACTGAACCAAATTGAAACAACCAATCACAAGAACCTCACAAGAACACAAGGCACAACTCGAGTACAACATAAGTACAACTCGAGTGCAACTCAAATACCATGCAAGTACAACACTAGTACAACACTACATGATCACATTGTTTCCAGAGACAAAGCAGATAAAGTATGTTTTGAGAACCATACACATAATAATCGAACACCAACCATGGTCACATACAGTATGTTACGAAAGCCATACCCACAATAACAAGTACCAACTATGGTCACACAAAGTTCCATCAAACATCACATCATGAGTTACCCACGGCGGATCGTCAGATGGTGGTCCTAACCGATCCCCGACCCTCTTACATACTAATGCAAATTCAAAACCCAACTATTGTCCTAGATAGAGTGTCATCGCACAACTCGTCATGAGTTACCCACGGTGGATCATCGGATGGTGGCCCAGTCTGATCCCTGACCCTCACACTTACTAATGTGAAGCCAAATACCTTTCGTACAAACAAGATAGATGACCTTGCCATCCCATGGCCTTTTCACACATCCCAAGTCTAAACAAGCCCTTGCGCCTATGAGTGAGGCATACTTATCTTGATTAGTGAAAATTTAGTCCTAAACTTCTAAGTGTTGCATTTAATTATCACTTGATTAAACCACTTATAACGAGTTACCCTAGCACCACTTCATGTGTTGGCCCCTGTTACAAGCCACTCTTCTACTCGACAACACACACACACCAACCAAACAAACATCTATGGAGCCAAGGTGCAACAAACAAGATAGCACGACCTCTCCTTTCTCAGGAGGCAACAAAGATAAAACCACTCCAAACACTGGAGGTAACATCAATAACAAAACTGCTCCTGACCACTCTTGACAAGGAGGCACACATAACAAAATCCACTCCATACAAGGAGACACGGATCCCATAATCCACTCCTCAACCAAGGAGTTACAAACATCCCCATTCACGGAAACTGGGTACTAATACAAACACAATCCTCATGCACTATCCAAGAGAATTCATAACAGGTTGACATCACAAACAACAACCACATAACTGAAAACCCCAATCTAGAAGACTTACAAATAAAGCACTCTTTAATCCATTTCCCAAACAAGAACGTGAAGGGCATACTCACAGAAGGCACATGAAACCAACTACCTTTGGATATTCTAAATCCATTCCTCATTGCATAACGTAATTCATTACATCGATAAAATTGAATTAAGAATTCATCTTTTCAGATAAGGGAGAAATTAACACTAATATTTAATTCCCTATTTGCTCATAATAAAATAATCATTTTTAACTATAACACAATACATCTCGCTTTAAATAAATAATTGATTGCCCTTGCAAATTAAATCATTATAAAGTAAGTCAGTTAATTTCATTATTTAACTTATTGATCACAATCTCAACATTGTCCTTTTCAAGCTATTGTTGAAAATAAAACAATAATTGACTATAACCTAAAGTTTCAATTTCACAATTATATTTAAATTAAGACAATAATTGGCCCTTTGGCATCACAATTTAAATTCCATAATTAAATTTAAACTATGCATTCTCTAAATCAAAATTTAACTTCTTCAATTAAACTTAACCATGCTAATAGAAAATCAATAATTTCCTAAACATGTTAATTTAATTTTAAAACAACCACTTTAATATATATATATTTAGAAAATATATACTTATATATTAAAATAAAACATAAATAATTAAATAATATTTATAATACTATATTAATATAATATAAAATGTTAATATATATTCTATTTATATATATGTATTAAAATTTTAATATTACATTAATATTATATTAAAATAATATATTTATCACTTAAACTTAATTTTTTTTTAATTCCAAAACCGTCCGCCTTAGGCCGCGTGCACGTGCCCTAATTGTTAAGGCGACTGGTTATTTCCTTGCCCGCGGGTTCCACCCAAGCGGTGGCACTTTGTTGTAGGGTGACAGTGGCGGTTTCATGGTGGGGCAGCACCCACTGGTAGCACTTGCAGGAGGCGGAGGTGGCGACCAGACCGGGCGGTGGTAGTGCCGACCTTGGCAACGTGCGCAGGGCAGGGGCGGTGCTGGCAGCATCGTTCACCCTTTGTGGTGGTGCAGCCTACATAGCCCGCGCGGGCCGAAGGGAGGGTGCAGGGAGTGGGGAGGGGCACACTGGGCGTGGCTCCCTCCACCCGCCTCCATGGGCGGTGCGGTGGGGGTTGAGCCCCCAACCCCCCAGTAAAATAATGCCCAACAAACCCTACGGATTTTTAATCCGAAATCCCATTTCTCTTTCTTTTTATATTTTTATTTTTAAAACACAGCATAAGCCTAATTAAATATATATAATATATCTATATGTCAAATATATATATATATATATATATATACTTATATATGGAAAATATACATACCCACAATAGAATCTTTTGCAAATTTAATTGAAGAATTAAATTGAAGATCTATTTTTCCAGCCAAGAACACTTTTCAACAAAGATTTTTGCATCAACATAATCAAATCTATAGATCCTTTCAAAATCAAAATTAATTTAATAACATGAACCTGAATAACTGATGTTTGAGCTGATCCAGACGATGCTCAACCTCTTCCTCTGATTCCCTCCTCAGATCAGCAAATTTCACAACTCCAACACAAAACCCACAAAATTGAAATATATTTCCTCCCTCAATTTCAAACTTTTTCTCCAAACTCCAAGATCCAAAAATTGAAAACCAAATTCAACCATAAGGATGAAAAACCCTAAAAAATCCAACAACCCCCTAATAAATTCCTCAAAACAAAAATTGGAAAATATCTAATTCTTTCAACTCTTTTAATTCAAACTTTTCTAAAATTGAAATTTAAATCATTTTTCTAATTTTTTTCAATTCCAAATTACTCAAATAGACTTTCATGAAATTTCTTTATTTTTCCATTTCAACAATTAAATCAATAACTTCAACATAATAAATTAACTTTTCAACATCATAATTTAATTAAATAATAAATAGATTTAATCAACGATTAAATTATTTATTAATTAAATTAAATTAATAATAAAATAAATTATATTTCAACATAATTCCAGAACACATTAATCCACAACTTAAATGCATTAAGCCATTTAAATCACCCAATTTAACTTGCAATTGAATAACGAAGAGAGGGGACGATAATCCAAACAACACAACCCGACAAACAACTAACAACAAACAAGGACTAGGGTGATGACCTGGCACATAAACCTAGCTACCATCTCCCAATCGAATACTGTTGGGTATTGAACATGCTCTCACCTGTGAAACTAGGTGGAGTCAATGTCCTATACCTGTCAACTTGCAAATCAAGTAACCACAACATATAATATATCTAGCATAAAATACACACTGTGAAGAGGAAATCACGAGATCATAGGGCACTCGCAAGCGAGTGATGCGATACCGTCCTCTTCACCAATACACTGCAAATAACTAAAAATTCTAACATGATATAATTCAAAGCATAGTCATCTTTAATTCAAATAACCGCTATGCTAATCCAAAGCATGAAATAAAGATAACATCTGAATAGCCAGAAACACATCACAGCAACGAACCCACACAAAGACACACTATCCAATCAGAAGGCAAAACGGAGGGGTATTACATCCTCCCCCCCTAGGGTTAGGCTTACTCCTGGAAGCCTACATACACGTAGGGATATAACTACCTCACACATAATGAACCAAATCAAAACCTAGTCTACACACCAAGGTACTAAGTGAGGTACACAGCGCAAAACCCACACAACTAAAAGCTTAATGGCTCCATCATAATCCCAGAGTACCCAATGTTTAAACCTAGGCTCTGATACCATGTGTAACGCCCCGCCACACAACCCTAGAGGAAGTTGCATTTAACAACTTAAACGGAATAATTTTTTTTTTTAAAGTATAATTGATAAGCAAGTTCGCTAACTAATGCCAACAACCTCTAAGGTTACGAGACAAAGGTTAAATAGAACCTAAAAAAAAAACATGATTTAAACCATGCCAATCACTTAGCCAAAATTAAAGCACATACATCCAATAAGATGAATTACATCAAAGCATAGAGATAATTATCAATTTCATTTATCCAATTAAATAATAAGATTACAACACTCATTCCCCGAATGAGGTAAGATCAATATACATATTTACAATTACAACTTCCACCTTTATAACAACTGAGGGGTAAAATAATACAAGATCAACCGAAATGAAAAACAACAAGAACTGATGCTGAAACCCATGAGCTCTCCACTGAAAGTCTCGTCCACACAAACATGAAGATTGAACCCAATGGATTTAGGTGCACGCCACCCAACCAAGTGCAACCAAACGGCCCACCCCCCGTGCTAGGAGATAGTAACTAGGAATCCTAGTCAAGACCATCTACCTCTAGACACAGGCTAACATAACTGAACCAAACTGAAACAACCAATCACAAGGCACAACTTGGGTACAACATAAGTATAACTCGAGTGCAAATCAAATACCATGCAAGTACAACACTAGTACAACACTACATGATCACATTGTTTCCAGAGACAAAGCAGATAAAGTATGTTTTGAGAACCATACACATAATAATCGAACACCAACCATGGTCACATCAGGTATGTTACGAAAACCATACCCACAATAACAAGTACCAACTATGGTCACACAAATTGCCATCAAACATCACATCATGAGTTACCCACGGCGGATCATCGGATGGTGGCCCTAACTGATCCCCGGCCCTCTTACATACTAATGCAAAGTCAAAACCCAACTGTTGTCCTAGACAGAGTGTCATCGCACAGCTCATCATGAGTTACCCACAGTGGATCATCGGATGGTGGCCCAGTCTGATCCCTAGCCCTCACACTTACTAATGCGGAGCCAAATACCT
>VCHN02003101.1:0-15001 GCA_007115665.2 Sequoiadendron giganteum
ATTCCTAGTGATGTTGACATCTCCAAGACAAAGAGTAAAAACCCTAAATTTTAGTCCTCACTTGTGGGAAACAATGACTAAGGTTCTTATTGTTTGATCTTGTGCATTTATGTTCTCATTGCGGCCAAAACACCAATTCTATTAATTATTTGGAGCAAATTCTGGAAAATTTGGAGGAAAGAGTCAATAATGTGCTTAATTTTAGTAATAAGGTTATCCATAGGTTACTTCTATGCTTCTACTCTAGAATGTTGTGTGGGAGTTCTAGAAAAGAAGGTTGAAGGGTAATCTTGATAGTCTTGTTTTAAAGAAGGATAGAAAGAAATACCCTAAGGATGATATTTTTTCTTTCCTTTTTGAAGATTGGGGATATGTGACTCCCCAAAAGACATGCTACAACTTGTAGTTTTTTTTTGTTGTTTGTTAGTTATTTATGTGCTATTTTTCTTTGTTCTTCTATTAATTATTTATAGTTAGTTATTTTTTGGTTTTTCTTTCCATATCCTCCGGGCTTGCTATGTAATAGGGTTGGGACCTTGGTTTCCCAATTTATATATAAAAAACAACCAAGTCGATTTATCCTTTGCAATTATTGTGATAAAGTGAGGATTTGGCATAGTTTAATAAGACACCTCACTATTTATTGCTAAATCTATTGTATTTGCTTAAGATATCTTAGAAATAATTTATCCATGTGTAACACAATAGTTTACAAATATGGATAGTGATGCCTAGGTTAACTTAGATTTTCACTTGGAATCTGAAGTAGACCTTTAAGAATTAAATTTGGAATCTAATAGACTATGTCAAGGCTTCATTAACCACATCGAAGATAAGTATATTCCTTTTAAACTACCTTATAAGCTAAAATGAAGTGGCCACCATCGACAATCGTGTTCATTCATAGCAGTCAGGATTGCAGAGAACGGTCGAGATCAATTGATGGATGATCGACAATCATTAAAAGATCATTCCAACATCTAGCTCCCTCGATGACATGTTTGGGAACTAACCCATGTTGGCCCTGTTACTGCATTCACAGGGTTCGGTACGTTGGGTTCACCACAAAACCCCTCACTTCATAGGTAGGGCAAAATGAGACTTCCTCACTCCTAAGACTATGATGAACACCTGATTCACTATGGGACTCGAGGTGGGAGCTACTTCTTTTTGCTCCTAGAAGGAACAGTACTGGAACACCCTTTCCATTTGGTGTTCGGCTATGGACTCTCAGTGCAACCCGGTTGCATACCTATGGTGCTCCTTTCCTTGAACAACCATACCTCCCTATATAAGTTATTAGTCCAAATACTAGACATCGGTAGGATGACACTGTACTCTAGGCTGACTCCCCCATTTCTGACTTCTCATCACCAGTAATAACCCATGCATAGGGACCTTTGACCCTTGATTTGCAGACTCTTCCTAGCCTGGCTAACATCTTGATGAGTCCAACTCACCTTGTAGAGTTGCCTTACCCCTGCAACCTACCTTAACTCGCCATGACTTGGCATGACTTGGCACTTCTTTATGCTCCATGTTGTTATGCCCATGCTACACTGGGTAACTCGGCTTCAAAATTAGAATCATGTAGATATACCTGAATATAAAATATTTAATTAAATTGATAAGTATGAATTTGTATAGAAGGAACTATAAGCGAATTGAATAAAAAATATTGTAATGTAAAGTTATCAAAGTTAGCAATTTCGATCCAGAACTCACCTCCAAAACTTTGGTTACTATTTTTTGGGAATGCTCGTCGAAGCCTGGAATCTATGTTTTCAAGCAACCTCTCCCCAAAGAAACTCATTTCATCTATCAATATGTATCTAACATGTGATATTTCTTCTTGTAAAGTTGTAAGTCTTGTCCCTTCTAGTTCATTGAAATCTCTTATTAGAATTCTTCACTTTCAATGAATGGTTGAAGCACCAATGTTGAATGTTGCAACTCCAGTAGGCATGAATAGAAGTAGAGGAGATTGTTTGGGAGAAGAATTCTTTTCTAGTGCTAGGTTATGTGTTAGGTTATATAGGGTTAGGTTATATAGTGTTTGAGCCTAGCCTCAAACACTACAATTAGGGTTAGGTTATGTGTTTTCTTTAGGGTTAGGTTTGGGATTAGGTTTATGGTTATGGTTAGAGTTTAGGGTAATCTCTAAATTTAAGTTTAAGTCGTAGTTGATTATTTTCCCACAAAAGGAAATTAGATCCATTTTTTCTCTTGTTCATTATAGCCAACTATGGCTTAATCTTAAATTTAGACCTTTTCTTGAAACCTAACATCATATCCCTAATCTAACCATAACCCTAACCCTAATCATAAGATTGACTCATACCCTGACCTTAACCCTAGCCCTGACAATAAACCTAATCCTAACCCTCTCTTGGAAAGTAAACCATAATTTTCTCATTAATGTAACCCTGGCCATAACTTTAACCCTAACACTATTTCTCAAAACCATAATCTTAACCATAACCCAAATCCTTTTTATCACAAACCTAAACATAAACATAACTCTAACCCTAAACCCTAAACCATGATCCTAATTCTAATCTAACCCTAACACTAACCTTAACTTACACCCTAACCTTAACCCTAATTGTAACCCTAAACTATAATCCAAATCTTAAACCTAGCCCTAACCCTAATCATAACCTAACCCTTTTTCTCGAAACCTTAACCTTGACCCTAACCCTCACCTTTATCCTATCTTTATAACCCTAACCACAACCAAAAATCTAACCCCAACCCTAACCCTAATTACCTAACCCTAAATATTTTTTCTTTTATTAATTAGTTGTATTCACTCTAATAAACCTAAACCTATCCCTAAACCTAACCCTAGCCCTATCCCTGGCCCTAATCCTAACCCCAACTCTAAGCCAAATATAAAAACAACCCTTAATCATAACAATAACCCTAAAACTTAATTCTAAATATAACCCTAATACTATAATCCCTAATTGTAATCCTAAACCCTAACCCTATTTTCATATCTAATCCCAACCATAACCAAAACTATAAATCTAACCCTAACCCTATTTTCATATCATGTTTTCCTTATGATTGGTTGACTCTTATACTAAATTTGAGTGTTGTTTGTGTTTTGACAAGAGTAGATTAATATTTTTTTAATTTTTTATATGAAGATCAAAATTACATGCACATAGAATGAACCATAGTTTAGTTACAACACCTGGTCTCTTCAAAATAATTAGAGAAGATTAGGGAGAGGAAGGAATGCACACCAAACTACAAAATAGGGGTAGTTGTGGCTTTGTTAGTTTTCTTTATATAGTATACTTGTTTCCTATAGGGATAAATATTTAATCACTATACAAATGAAAGATGGTTGATTATCTACTGAATATTGTTTTGTGTGTTTTGAAATGGAAGATATCTATGCTGGAAAACAAGGATAGACAACTGAGAGGGGGGGTGAATCAGTTGTTACAAAATTGAAACTTATTTAACCTTATTAACCTTTAATCTTAGATATGATAATTAACAGTGAAAGCATGAATCAACAATAGATCAAAAACACACATAACACCAAGGTTTTTGTGTACAAACCCTATTAGGGGAAAAACCACGGTGGAGGTTAATCCACAATTTATACCCTGTTAAAAGTATAAAAGAAATGAATAAGGAATGCACATGCATTCAAGAACACTGCCTAGAGCTCACTGCTCAAAGGGAAGGCTCACTGCCTTACATAAGGTAATCAAATTAAATCCATCTGATGAGGTTGAACTAAGAAATTGGCTTCTTCAAAAGCCCGATGACAATTTCAGTTAGGCACATAAATACTTCTTCATACTTTGCATAAACTTCTTCAGACTCTGCTCTGCATTCGAATGATCTAATCTTTATTCACACATATCTCACATACACTTCACATACATTATCTCTAAATGAATAAAAGAATCGCTCTTATATATCCACTTCATGAATTTACATTAACAACCCTGTCGGCCAAAAATAAATAATAGATGAATACAAACTCTCGGCCCAATTCATGAACAAATCTCAATGCGCACCAACCTAAATCGGTCACAACATAACAAAGACCTAAAGCAACATCCTCAAACATGCCAAGCATTCAAAAATTAATCCACAAGGATCTACAACACGCTACCACCATCATGTCAACCAAGAACATGAAAACTCGAACATGGAAAGGAAAAATCTTTGATCACGAGCACACTAATCAACGTGGACGTACCACAATAATAGAGTATGAGATCAAGAAACATCAATGAACATCTCAAGAGCATACACAACAATTAAATTCACTAGAATTAAATTCTCTTCTTTTAGAAACACCAACTATAGCAACAAAATAACTGTAGGAACACAAAAACTCATAACTCGCTCCAATCTTGATGCACACCTCCGAAACTTCTAGAGGATATACTAGATAGGCTCAGCAACAAACCCTTTAATACACGACTTCAGAATACCAATGTATAGAAATTTTCACCACTCTGATCTTCACAACTTCATAGACTATCTGCAACATATTTATTCTAATTTTCTCAATATCCTCGACATATACAACCTTTAAGACATTAATGCTAATAGTGTTGACATCAATGACAACCACATATCATGAGCAACACAACCACAACATCCAACAATCTACATCTCTATAAAAATTGGTATATGCTAATAGTCAACTTATTATCTTATTTATAGCATTTCCTTAGCTTTTTATACTAAAAAATTCAAGCTAGAGGGTAACATGATTCTTTGAATTGGATACTACATAAAAATTTATGTGCTATAGTCATTGCTTCCATTGTTTGCATTTTCACATTAGGATGCATATTTTTTACAATCAAGAGTCTTTTAATGTCTTGCCAAAATTAATATTATTAATAATTTCAAACTTTTATAAACATGTATGGAAAATAAGTACATAAATAAGAAATATATTGTGATAGTTTCTTCAACAAAGGATAAAAAAATCATGTGGACCGTACAAGGATTGTGGTGGGACTTAAAATTTACTACCCGTGTGGTATTACCGAGGGAGATCAATAATAATCCTTCCTCGCAGATCTCGCACGATCAGATTAAAGGCCCTGAGGGTACTGCGAGGTCTGTGAAGAGGCGACACATGGCCTGGTTCTTGAAGTGACAGGGCTAGGTGGGACCCGTTGTCCAATTGCAACCTCTTGTTTTCTTGGGTTGTGATTGGGCACGGTTCTCCCAGGGCGCTGATGTGGATTTTCAAAAAATTGTTGACTCAATCTGAGTCGTCCAACTTGCCATGTTCGATCCGCATTAATGATTCGATTTTTCTTGGGTTCCTGTTCATCCGCGTTGGGAGTTCTTGCTCTCTGCAAGTTGTCCTCATTAATGGCGCATATTTTTTCAGTGGATCCTCGCCTGAATTTCGTATGTGCGAACACTATTCTCTTGATAAATGCAATGATGTCTTGTACGCTATGCCTTCGCAAGCCTGAAATAATTTGTGGTGGCTACATCAACCACTAAAATGCTCGAATGCTTGTGCTGCATTCGAGCAATTAATATTCTCACACCAGTTAACTCTATAAATGCTCATTGTGTTATCTGGTATTATCATCACATTTTGAGTTGTCTTGTTTGCAGGTGGTCGAGTCTCTCTAGTATTTTGTGAGGTGTTCTTTGTAATGGACCATTTGGCTGTGCACAGAAGGACCGGACTTGGGGTGAGAATTTCGCAGCCTGACGGGGTACAACCTGTCCTTAGCAAGCCCGAGGTTGTCCATGATGCTAATTTTAAAGGGACGAGGAACTCCAAGTCCCCACTAGTGCTGTCTTTTGGTTCTGACGGTGATGGGTCTGAAACTGACTCAGACTACCAACATTACTTGGCGTCCATGACTGAGCTGTTGGGGGTCAATGAAGAGCCCCTCACAGTTGCCCCAATAACTATGATGGTGTCATGCCATGCTACCAGATCATGTGCTAAAGCGGATAAAAGGAAGTTGGTCTCACTTCTTCCTGAAGTGAGGACCAGGAGTGGTCACCTCTACTGGGGCTGTGTGTCTTGCAAGTAGTTGCAGTTGTTGGGTGTGTTACTTTTGGGTGGTGTGTTGATGTGGACATACGCGTGCCTGCCACGCTCTTTTATCTTTAGCTCCAGTAGGTTACAATGGTATAACTATTTTGATTCCTCGAACTGATTATGGTTTTTTCTAATGATGAGAAATGTCAATTTGAATTTCATTCTAATGAAATTCAATTTTGGAATGAACAATGTAGCCTATTGCTTTGTTGCTCTCCTATCCTATAAAGGATATTTGATGGCTCATTGTTAAGGGTTGTTGTTTTTTTTGGGTCTGAAGGCTTAGAATAGGTACAGTTAGTGGTAATGCAGGATTTTGAAGGTATTATGTAGGAAATCATGTTGGGTTGGGAATAGTATGAAATAAGTATACTATGCTTTTGTAATTATTGATATCGAAAGAAATCTAAAAAAATTAAGACATTTTGCTCTCTTGTGTATGGGCCATGGATTATGAATGGATTTATCAAGGGTTTGTTTATTCAGTTTCAATGGTGTAGTTGAAAGTGTAATTTGTTCTCTTGCTTTGACTTAATGAGTTAATCAAATGCTTGAACACAAATTGCATGTTTATGGTTATATGCTCAGGATTCACTAAGGAGTATTGTTTTAATATACTAACAAATCTCATGGTAGCAAAGCACTATGGTGATAAGTTCAATTTCATCTTAATTACGTTTTATATGACTCCCACCCAATGGATGAGGCACTGGATAGTATTGGTAAATTCCTTTCAGGTATAGGACTGTGACTCTAAGCACGGTGATTCAATACCCGAACATTTTAACAAATATCAACTACTATCTCTTTTTGGGATATAGATCTTATGATAATTTTCAGTCTCCTTGCTTTGGGATATCTATTATTATTCTTTGGTTTTTTCACAACCAGGATAATGATTGTCTATTAGTGTTAGTGGGGACTACATCTATAAGAAGAAGTGTTCTTACCAATCATGAAACATTCTTATGAACACATTTGGGTTTACCCACCTTGGTTTCACAGAGCCAAAAGTGTAGGAGATGTCAATCTTTGACTGACTCTTGTTAGTTGGCCACTAGCCTTTGTAATTCTTTATAATGGAGGTTGGCTACCTCTTACAGAATTGCAAATCCTATGTGGGAAAAAACACCAACAGATTGCAATTAAGATATACACAAAATGGATCTACATTGAAAATTCGGTAGGAAAATTCAAGCAAATACAATTGGTAGATGCAAAACCAAATAAATGTGAAATTGTGGACTATAATGATTGTAGAATATACATAATGGACTTTTTTTAAAGGTTTTAGAAACTTTCAATCAAATGCAATTGGTAGATGCATAGAAAAATTTCACAACCTTCACCAAAATCCTTGTCGATTTCCTTAATATGGGAGATTTGGAACAAGGTATAGACATCCATCAAAGCATAATATAAAGATGAATTTTCTCAAATGTTGTGGTTGTACACTCCATTTTCAAATCTATGTAAAATGTGGGAGGATAGACAAATCTTGTGAACTATTTGACAAAATATCTCAAAGAATTGTAATCTCATGGAATACACTCTAATTAGAAAAGTTGCATCACTACCCTCATAACAATCTCTCAATTTGTTTTAGTTTCTATTGTGTTACTCAATTTGAAACTTAGTTGTGATACATTAAGTTTATTGTCAAATTGTCATTTGTGTGTCAAGTTTGTCAAAATCCAAAATGATCAATTATTAATAAAATCATGGATCATGTAATATTGGGATGGGTGACCTCCTAGGAAGGCCTAGTGCTTCATTGCTTTGAGAATCATTTAGATGCAATGAGTGCTAAGTGGACCATTCATTATCATGAGAGATGGGTTCTTGTGAAACACTACTCATGAAACATGGGTCAATGAATTTGACTTGTAAAACTACATAATTGAATCTTGATAACAATATCAAAATTTGACACAATGTGAAAAATGCTTCCTACTTGTCAATAGATCATGTTGTCAATTGAACCTATTGGCACTTTTTTACTGCAACCCACATGTGTTTCTTAGAAGCTCCTATGAACTCCCCACATTCAATAATAAAAGACTAGGAACAATATGGCCAACTTTACGAGAATAGCAATAAGGCTAATTCTCCTACACTTCGGACTCTGTAAAATCCAGGAGGGTATTCCCTAGTATGTGCTCTTAACATACAACATTTAAACAATTCATTTAATTTGCACACAGGTAAGCAATAGATAGATCCCCAATTAATGTTAAAGGATCAAATCCTTCAAGAAATTGGCTATTCCTTAAAAAAGACTCATGTCCATTTAACAAACAATCACAAAATTCACATAAAGTAAATTGATAGGAAATGTTTGAGTAAAATATCCTGATGCCATAACACAAAACATACGAGAATAAAATGTAATCAGAATTCCAGTGCCATATCCCAGTGCATAGAGTCAAAAGAGAAAATTGAACTACAAGGTAAATTTCATTTTGAACACTTATGATCTATTATGAATTGCATTACAACCCATATATCCATACCTGAGTTTATTACTCCTTTATGAATCCTATTTGTTATATTGCATGAATTTACTGGTTAACTGAAGCATTTAACCAATCCTTTGATCCAGAGCTGTAGTTAAACATAATTCACAGTAAATAATAAATGAAAATCAATGAAAATCATCTTTGATCGATATTTCATTAATAATCCATGTAACATAACACAATAGGAGACAAAATAAACTCCAAATATTCACGAGTTTGATACAAACATGCTCAAAAACCCCATGATTAACAAAGTTCTCCAATCTGACTCAAAACTTTTTAAAACCTGGACTTATAATTCATACTCTCTATATTAGTAGACTCTTATTTCTCATATCTTGGATATTTCAACTGACCACTCTCCCAGCCCAGAATTCCTTTTTATAAAACAAGGGAGCCAACAAGCTTCAGGTCGGAGAGTACACATATATTTTTAATTGGACTACTAACTCCCGATTCAGTTACAATTCTATTATGCAAGAGGAGAGCATAAGACAAAGATCATCATTAGTTGATAAGGAGGAAAGAAAATATCGCTCCAAAGGCCGCTCCCCATACATTGAAGGCATGCTTAGCCGTTATAGTATTAACTCCACCTCAGCACCCTGTACTTGGAGTCAAAAGGAGAATGCAATTTTAGAATATAATATCTAAGGCTAGAACTGTATTATACATGACCAAGTTGCAATTCTCGAATATAACACTCATAATTCTAGTTCATCAGTGAACACCTTTTTCCATAATTGAAACTCCTCCTCGAAAGGCCACTGGAAAGCCACAACCTAATCAACCTTGTTTCAATAGGGAGAATACTTTACCATTATCGATGTGGCCTTTTTATCAAAGCTCTCTAAGAAACTTATAACAAAATACAACTTTTCCAATGTATTCTCTAGCATGCGGATGCCAGCTTTTTTGCATATCTCATGTGTTTGAGACATCATTATATTGTTCATTTGCTCCTTCCAAACCTGCAGGGGTTTGACTTCATCCTGACTATGTAAAATATGAGGCAATGGGGTCAGGTCCTTTCCATCATACACATCTTTCAACAATTTAATCTTGGATTCCATTGGGGCGGCAAATCCCTGAAACTTTTGCTCAACAATTCCCTTGACCAATTGATATGTTGCAATAACAATAGGATATTTATCACCATGTTGTTTTGCCCCTATTGCCATGAATCTCAACTTCTCCATTCTAGGGCTCCATTTGTTTAGCAATGAGATGGCCAATTCTTTATCCCTTGGAAACATTTTTAGTGCTTGCAACATTAGGACATAATTTGAATGAACACTATTTAGCTTACTCTTGACCATTCTCTTTAAATGTTTCAAAACAGTGTCAACTATCACTACATTGTTTCTCCCTGCTGCATCCTGGATTTGCTTTACCATCTCCTTATATTCTTTAACCTGATGAATCAGTTTCTCCCTAGAAAGTCCCCCTCTTGGGCTAGTAGCCCTCTCAATAGCGATAGGCACTTGTCCCATATTATATGGAACAATAGCTAAAGACTGTGCTTGTGCAAGAGGTTGAGACTGCTCTACTGGTGGGTCAGGAACAATGTGGCTAGAACTGGCTTGCTTTTGAGATCTCATGGTATCCATTGGCTGCCTCAATAAAGCCAATTCAGTTTCTAACTCTGCTACCTTTTGTTGACTCTTATTATATTCAATAATAATGTCATTATATTGGCCTCTCAGAGTATCCCGCTCCTTGGTCAAATCTTCAACAGTTGCTCTGGTGAATTTGGCAACATTCACGACCATATCAGTAGCTTCCAATGATGGGGTGTTAGCAACTCTCCTCACAACCAAGTGACCACTGAAGTCAGAAGGTTCTACAACAATTGGATTTTTAGAGCTAGTAGATAGGGACCAGATTGCCAATGCATCTCATTCCTCACTAAAGGCCGATCCCTTGAGTGCCAATGTAGCCTCCTCTTCAGTAGCAAGAAGTGTCTTATTAGCCCTTCTTATTGTGTCAAATACCATAGCATTAGTGATATCCCATTCAGGGAGTAGCAATACTCCACTTTTTTGTACCAATTCCCGGTGCTGCTTTGGTGTTATTGCTTTGAATTTTTCTCTCATCTGTTCCCTGACCTTAGCTTGAATTACCTTCTCTGGGAGCTCTGGATTCAGACTTCTCTCATGTGCCACCTTCTCAGAATATAATGTAGTATGTGTTCTCCACACAAAATCTTTAAAAGCACCAGTTTGAATAAAAGAGTCATCCATCATGAACTCTCTGCAGGCTTCTATTCTCAAGTCATCATTGCTTGTTATTCCTTTGATTTCATCTTTTCCTAACCTCAAAGAAATTGTACCTAAACCTGTTGCAATGTCAACTGGGTCCAATGGCATCTCAGGATGCATTTCGTCCGGAGTGACAATAATCTCATCATCCTCATCACCATCACAATCAACAATCTTTACCCTTTCAACCCTCTGCCTCTTTGGTGATGGTGGGCAACCTTGTTCTGAAAAACTTGGAGGAGAATCCAAATCAACAACATTTGGTACTGACTGCCTTAAAGAAGATGGTGCAATATTTTTAGCAACATCTTCAGCCCTACTTCCCTTTCTTCTAGAAAAAACCCTTATCTTCTTTTGGGGCTGATAAGTAGGCCTCTCCTCTTCCTTTACCTCAGGGTACTCCTCGATGGTTTTTGATTTTCCCCTTTCTTCCACAACCCTTTCATCTTTCAAAACCCCAACCAAGCTCTCAAAATTATCAATAGCATACATTGCCCTACTAAACTCATCTTTAGCATTAGGTATGGGATTGAAACCAGGTATTTTCTCCTACTTACTTTTTACCATTTTAGAGTAGGCAATGTATAGTGCCTTTCTATCATCTTGTAATTCCAAATCAAAAATATTCCTGATGATGTCCTCAGGAAAGTAGAAGTTGTGGAAAAAAGCTCCTGTCAGATGTTTTTCCTTCATTTGAGAGATAAAACTCTCAGGATCATGATTCTTGGGGTGCACAGTCCTTAGCCTATAAGGCCCAAGTAATTGATGCAACTCCTTCCATCCTCCCTTTTCCATAACAAAATTGGTAAATGCTGTATATTCAGGGAAGAAAGAACCTTTCTTCTGTTTAGCTGGCGAGTGTACTTCCTGAGCGCCCCCCAACTGCCTCATGATTTACAAAAATCCAAGTCTAAGGGGCACCTCCCTTGGCAAAACCTTTGGATTGACATTAGTGCCAAAAACCTTGAAAATTGTGGTATTAGGATAGGGGATAATGTCTCCCCAATTGTGCATTATGTTCAATTCAGGCCTTCCTTCCATCGGCCTCAAGAAGTCATGAATTTCTTTTGGGATCCTTGGGGGGTCATGAACCAGAGCCTCCCTTAATTTAGATCCAAAGACATTATGGAAAGTTACATAATCAAACTCATGATCATGCATGTCAAGAATCCTAGTCCAATATTGGACAGGCATTTCAATGTTTCCTTCCTTCTTCTTTAATTTCATATCTTTTTTGAACACAGCCTAACCCCTATATAGAAACATGTGGATTAACAAGGAATGCCATCTGAATCGAACGCAATTTTTCCCCTCCTTTAGGGCTACCAGAACCGTGTGCATCTTCTCTACCAAATAAGTGGCAAAATCATATATTACATTAAAACTTGGGTGTTGGAGATTTACTGCCATATACATAATATCGGTAGGCAAGGTTTTCTTTAAGTTGACTCCCAGAACTTGACATAAAGCACAAACAGTTTTCTTGAAATAACTGGCGAAATAGCCCAGAGGAAAAGGTTCGGGCTCATTCCTGCCAATTACTACCTTCTTCTGGTTTTTTCCTCTTCCTGAGACTGCCAAATGAGGTATTAAGAAGGATGTTCTAAACAAACCCCTAGTATTTCTATATTCTTGTCTGAAAACCTCCAAGTCGACAGGAACCATATCCCGACTCCATTTGTGCAATTTGAAAATCTCTATAATTTCTTCTTTGGTTATCTTAATAATCTGCACACCAGCATGTGTTTTGACAATTCGGGCCACAGGGTCATATCTAGCAACAATGTCCTTTAAAAGATCTACATCCATATAAACATTAGGAACCACCAATTTACCCAGGTCTAACCTCTAGGGGTTACACAAAGGAACTGACAAATTCCTGTTCCCAAACCAATTGGAGAACAACTGCCACCCGGTGTATGGTAACTCAGCATCTTGAATTGCACATTGCTTGTCTATCATTCCTTCCATGATTCGAGGCCCATAGAACAAAACCTTTCCCTCCTGCTTCTTGCTAGTAGAGGGTTGTAACAAATCAATAATATCTTGGGATAAAGACCTGGTAGTGGTTTTAGAACCAGAACTTCGGGCCTTGGGTGCCATTTATACTTTACATATGATAATTCGAACTAGGGTTTGCTTATTTTCAGATAGCAAATAATTACAATTTTCTCCTTTAGCCTTAACAAAAAATTCTTCAATATTCAAAAAACCTAGCAATTATCTAGACAAGCTCTAAAAGCGAATCTATTCAATCAATTCTTCAAGAACAGAGATAGGAAACAATCACGAATTTCCCAGCAAACAACCATAAAATATTCTAAATTTACAAGAAATGGCATACGTGCTACTTACGGTTTCAATCGTAGAACATCCAGGGCAGCGAAATTGAGAAATCGTAACCACAACTTGCTTCACTCGATACCAAACAATTCTTCCTCAATGTAGAGATACAAACTGAAATAGTAATTCACAAATTTTAGCATTTAATTATGTAGGCAGAGTTGAACTCGGCCAATACTATTCACTCGCGGAAGATAAGATGGCTATCGTACAATACTAGTTTATTTTTAAATACGAGTCATTGATCAATCACAACGTTGGCTAGGAGAACGAGTCAAATTTAGTCAAAATAGTTTGAAAATGCCACATTCTCCCTCTAGTCACCGAACATATAGGATATTCACCTACCGAGCACCACATCAGCACGGAAATGGGCCCCACCTTTGTTATCAACGCACATCATTAGAGTCCACGCATCACCAAATCGCACACCTCACAACATTATTGAAACTGCAGTTTTAATTGCGCGAGGTCAGCGAGGAATGACCACGATGTGTCGGTATGGAAACAACTATTGGCATCAGCCTTCATAATCGATCAGTGAGCAAAACTGGTCCCCACCATCAAATGTGATAGATGGCAGAATCTTGCAAGCCTCGCACCATATTTGTGACGTTAGCAGAAACCTTGCGAGGTCTGCGAGCAACGGTCAAGATTAAAATCACTTCATCCAACGGTTGCACAATCTACACACGCAAAAAGGTTATTTCGCTTGACTTTTTAATAGTTGTTTTATTTTGCAGGGGGTGTTTTTAATGACCATCGATCTTCCTACGATTGATCCTGACTGCTCCCCGCAATCTCACGATGACATCACCGCTGGTTGTTTGGTGATTGTGATATCACGGGAAAGCGCCATGTGTCCCAAGTTACTGATACCAAAAAGGGATTAATAAATTGTTTAATAATTATGTTGGACTTAAGTACGTTATAAAGTGGGTTACTAAAATCGCTGCAAGATGCATGTGCTCGAGATCGACGGTGATGTTACAATCTTGGTAAAAAGTTGCTCGACGGTTATGTTTGGTGCTACTGACTGCTGTGTTTTTAATGACCATCGATCTTCCTATGATTGATCCTGACTGCTCCCCGCGATCTTGTGATGACATCACCGCTGGTTGTTTGGCGATTGCGATATCACGAGAGAGCGCCACATGTCCCAAGCTGCCGATGCTGAAAAGGGATTAAAAAAGCGTTTAATATTTGTGTCGGACTTAAATACGTTATAAAGTGGGTTACTAAAACAGCTACGAGATGCACGTGCTCGAGATCGACGATGATGTTATAATCTTGGTAAAAAGTTCCTCGACGGTTATGTTTGGTGCTACTGACTGCTGTGTTTTTAATGACTGTCGATCTTCCTATGATTGATCCTAATCGCTCCCCATGATCTTGTGATGACATCACCACTGATTGTTTGGTGATTGCGATATCACGGGCGAGTGCCATATGTCCCAAGATGTTGATGCCGAAAAGGGATTAATAAAGCATTTAATATTTGTGTCGGACTTAAATACGTTATAAAGTGGGTTACTAAAATAGTTGCGAGATGCACGTGCTCAAGATCAACGGTGATGTTATAATCTTGGTAAAAAGTTGCTCGATGGTTATGTTTGGTGCTACTGACTGCTGTGAGTGAACACGATCGCCGATTGTAGTAATCAATGGTTGCCCGCCATCGCATGATCTAAAGATGCAGGATGTTTAGTGATCGCGATATCACGGGCGGGCGCCACATGTATTCCTTTGGCGCTACTTCTGTGGTGGGCCCTCGATGCTGACATGGAGATTTCATTAGCCCTTTTGAAGATGGT
>VCHN02003965.1:0-12916 GCA_007115665.2 Sequoiadendron giganteum
CCCAAATCAAAATCTTTGTACAAAATAAAAAATACAGTTGTTCATTTTAACTATTTGTAGTGTTTTTCAAACATGGGGGTTCATTTTAACCATTTGTAGTGTTTGCTAACTAACAGTTAATTTTAAACCCATGAAAAATAAAAGTGATTGTTCTTTTTAATTTCATGCACTTGTGTGATTGTTCATTTTATCGAATGAGTGAAATGAAAGTTGTGAAATTAAATGACATAAATAATCAATAATATTTGTTTAGCCTCCAGCTTGACACACGCAGTCACATAAATATTAGTATCCCAAAAATCACTAATCTAGAAGCAGAAGAAAAGAAGGAAACTGAAAAAGACAAAACAGGAAAAAATACGTTACCAGTTAGTTGCATTGCAACAGGGCAAATGTCGCTCGAGGAGGCGTATGCATCATTCTAGCTGTCATATGTGGTGTGAAATGTCGATTGTGGTTCAGTGTTTGTCTAATATTTCTCAAGAGGTCAGTTGCGTCGCTCAGGAATCAAATGTGTCACGACAGGTCGATTGTGTCGCTCGTGTAAGCAGATGCGGTGCAACAGAGTAGTTGCGTCGTAGGAAATGTTGAAAATGTCATTTCGTACTTGTACCTACAAAATAACAAAAAAATGTATGAAAAACCTGCAAAAACGTGTTAAAAAAAAAAACAATCAGGTTCACCAATGTAACATAGGGTAATTGTTTTGAGTTAGCTTTATTAAAACGAAAAACATCAAACCTAGCATACTATGAAGCACAAAGGAGGAAATAAATTAAAATAACAAGAATGCTCAATATCACCAAAGCTCCTCAAGGCCTCCATGATTAACCTCAATAGCACCTTCTAGCTTACAACATATGATTGTTGCCCTCAGATTTGTGTGTGTCAGCAAACGATTGTGACAAGCCCTATGAAAGTTTTGAAGGATTTGATAACAAAATTCCTATGACAAATGATTAAGATGAAGACAAGAAGAAATTAAGAAGTTAAGAAATATTCAAGATATTAAGAGATCAAGATTAAGATTTTCCAAGATGTCGAAATGAGAACAAAATTGACATTTTATAGAAAATGCAATTTTGGACTGACGGATGAGATTGAAGATTGAGAAATGTCCTAGAATCCATGGTCAAGATTCAAAATGACAACTCTCCATTAGGGTTAGGGTAAAATTCCCAAATGAGTGGACACGATTTAATTTAACAAATTAAATCAAGGATAGAGAATGAATGTGACCTTGAGATGAAATTAGTAAAAATCAAAAGATAAGAAGATGAGATTTTAGAAAATCAGTAATTTTAGCAATTACCTGATTTGTAGAAGAATATTTCCATTTTGAATTAAAATTAATTCAAAATATGGATTTTGTGACATAGTAAATAATTGATTTAAGATTATTTACTAAAAGAAGAAGCAGTTAACCATGTGAAGTTATTTTAAATAAATTGTTTTATTTAAAAAGAGGGAAATGTCACATAAGGAAATTAAATAATTAGAAATAATTATTTAATTTAGAAGAGGTACATGATTTAATTAAATAAACTAATAAATCTATTTAATTAAAAGAAGATTTTGGGAATTAGTGACATATTAAATAAATATATTAAAATATATTTATTTAATAATCAAGAGGACATTAATGACAAATATTAATTAAATAAACTCAGACTTTATTTAATTACGAGAAGACTTTAGATAATTAGTGACACATTAAATAAATAAATCAGAATATTTATTTAATAATCAGGAAGAATAAAAGGGGTCATGAATTAATTAAACAATTATGAATTATTTAATTAATAGTTGAAAATGTCATAATTATGCTAGGATGAAAAGTGGTAAAATAGTGCTTGCAGGCCTAGGTCATTTTTATGTGTCTACAGTATCGATGAAGAACATGCCATAGCATTAGTGGTCAAGGATGGAATATAGTTTTTGAGACTGAAGCACAATCAACAATTGCTAGCAAACAAAGGTGCACAACTTCGGAATTTTCTTTAACCATAACCACCTGATTGTTAGCAACAAACTTCAAAGAACAATGTAAAGTAGAGGTCATTGCACCCATAGAGTGAATCCAAGGTCTCCCTAAAAGAAGATTGTACAGTAATGGTCCAGGCATTATGTAAACCAATGTAGGCAAGGTAATGGGGCCTAGCTGCAAAGGTAGTATTATCTTACCAAGAGCTTGGTAGCCGACATTATCGAACCCATGAATATACAAGGAAGAAGTTGCTAAAGAGGATGAATCAACTTTAATTTTAGGCAATAGGTCCATACCGCAAACATTAAGAGTTGAACCAGTGTCAACGAGAGTACGCCTAATACTGATGTTATTAAAATTAATTATAATCATTAAGGAATCTTCTTGCTTCTGCACATCCAGAGGTAGGAGTTCTTGCGGATGGACCATAATATTTAGCGAATCCACTTGAATATGTGCCAGCAACGCATTAACATCCATAGGCCTAGCGAAGGCAGGCAAGAGAATATTTTGTAAGGCTTCCTGTAGCATCTCCTAGTAAACCGGAGCAGTATGAAGCAAGTCCCAAAGTGAGATCTTAGCCAGAGTAACATGAAGTTTCTCAAAAAGATCGTAATCACCTAGTGCTTTGATTGTGGGTTTAGGAGCTAGGGTAAGGCTAGGTTGAGACGGTGGTAAAGAAAAAGGAATTTGAGTTGGTTGCGATGTAGGAACAAAAGGTTGCTGGTCCAAGTTCTGTTTGTTTCTCCTTGTATTGTATGTATGCCTAACAACATTATAAAAAGTAGAGTCAATAACTTTCACAAACCTTGAATATAACTCTGATGAATCACTATGAAATGAAATCTCAAATACAAAACTGTCCTCCCTAGGGGATGGTTTAGTTGGGTTCATGTAAATGATGGGTTTCTTAGGGATTGGAGGAGCCATAGAAACCACAACCACATTTATCGATTCCTCAAGTTGCGAGGAGAGAGTTAGTTCAGAAGATTTACAAGTAGGAGAGAGTACTTCTAGGAAATCATCTAGAACATCTTCCAACATATCTAAATATTTTTTAGAAAAGGGATCATCATAAATATGTGACATTATGAAAATGGATCTGACGCGTTCACATCGGGTTCACCAAAATGTGATATAAGAGGGATTCATTGAACACGGGTCTCTTTATTCTCAAGAGATCACCAGTGAATGAACTTCCCTTATACACCTCAGCTTACATAAGTTGATAAAACTATAAAGAAATGCAACAAATTCACCTTGGACCCCAAGAGAGAAAAACTCCAAGATCTTTGCTTCTTGTGAAAGAGTTCTTAGCCAAAGGACATCAATACGGTTTGAAGATGCCAGCGCGATGCCCCATCATCTAAAAGACGTGTTGGTATCCTAAGATATGAGGAGCTTAGGAGCTCAAGCAAGCAGAACTAAGTTTCACCTCCAAACTCAAGTCAAAGGCGTGCTAGATCAAATAACCAGATAGAAAGCTAGATTCTAGGGAAAAACACAAAGGAACTTGAAGGAATATTACCTTTTACCGGGCATTCAGATCTTTTCTCCAAGCTTCACTCCACAACCTACACATAGAAGATCAAGGGGAAAAGGTTGAGGCTATATAGGGGTTTGCCTTAGTCAGACCCCCATTTTGGTGTTACCACCTCCATGGGTAGCCAAGTTTGGAAAGGATTGTAAATAAAGTAGACAATCATGTGGTGAAAGAAAAACCCGCTTCAGAGTAGAACCCACACCATGAAGTAGTAAATGAACAAGTAGGAAATAGTGAGAGAGAAAGAGAGAGAGCATTACCCACAGGTCAAGGCCCTCTTCAGAGTACACGAGCACACCGCTGAGTCCTTGCTTGAGAGCTATAGTTGCTGGAGGGACCTTAGTCCATCATGGCTTCACCTATAAGATTGTTGCTATTCAAGGATGAAAGTAACCCAAGACTACAACAAGTAGTAGTAGTGCTTGAATCAATGACTTCCAACCCCAAAATGAGAGCCAAGAAGGGGTTTTCATGCATGCAAGGGTGACAAAGAGCCATTACATCTGAGACCTAACTACTAGGATACATGTCACAAGGGTCAGGATTCCAGATTCTTCATTTCAAACTAAGAAAACCATTAGGACGCTAGCATGATGCGTGAACGTCCGTGCATCACGTAGGAATCCAAAGCCTAGATTTTTGAGAAACATGTGATTAGGCTTATGTCATTCTGCCACATGTCCACATGGACTCAAAATCATGAAATTCTAACTCATGGGATTTTTTCATTAATGTTCTAAGGTGTCATAAATGCTAGGCGAGATACAAAAATGTGGAATTTCCCCTAGGTGCAATTTTGTGACATTATAGCTCTATGTTCTAGCAGATAGAGTATCCAATATTCTTGCAAGTTTCATTCAAGGAAACCTAAGAGATATCAATCCAATGGTAGAATGAGAGAAATATATCTACAATAGGGTGTCCTAGGGTGTGATTAAAGGTATAAAGGGGGTTCACCACCAAACTAGGGCTTGGAAAGACAAGAAATGAATGCAATGTGAAAAACCTAACTAGATGACCTAGGAAATGAAACTAAAATGCAGAATAAAAAATTGAAAAATGAGCAGAGGTGCACCTAGAAGAAGGATGAGATCAAAAAAAGCTCCACAACCTTAAAATATTGTTGTTTGATGCCCACTAGGACTCATACACCAGTTTGGGCTATTTAGTCCTAGACTAAGGTTTCTATGTCAAAACTGGAATTCGTCAAGGACTGATTTGAATCTCTTGAAACCTAAAAAATGGCATTACTAGGACTCATACACCACAAATGGCGATTTAGTCCTAGTATTAGGGTTTGGCTAAAATTTTGGTATTCTCTGGTGATTTCTTGTAGCTTTCTTCTTGCCAAATCTTTGAGTTTGAAACCATGAATTCTGACATGTAGGTGACTTTTCATGATCTTGTAAATGAGGAGACAACTTTGAAAACCTTCTTCAATCTTGCAACTTAGTCTTCAAAGATCCTCAAGTTCCAAGACACCTAGATCTGCAATCACACATGTAGAGAGAGAAAAACTTGTTGATTGTTAGTAAATAGGGGTTTCCTAGGTCAAACCTCATTTAGGTAATTAAACCTTGTGATGAAACAATGAAACATGAAACATGAACAATGATAACTTGAATGATGTCTTGGAATATAAATCTGCAATCTATCATGAAGTGGCCACAAAGAATGTGGATCTTGATCTTGAATTGGATATGAAACAATGCTTAACCTTGGATCTTGAATGCTACATCACAACATTATCTCAACAACATGCTTGATGCTTGATGACCTTGACATGATGATGGACAAATGATGAATAAATCTGCCCTTGAATGCCTTAGAAATTCTCTTGTAAACTCTCTTGACACTCTTGTGAAGTCTTAGAATGTTTAAATCTTAATTTCTTAAGTTGATATCATGAATGCTTAGTGAAATAATGATTTGAAACCTTGTTTATATAGGCATTCCATCTAACTTACCATTTATTAGATCCCAAATGCCGACATTCATAAAATTTGAATTCAAAACCCTAAAAAGGGGCCAAAATGGACTCATATGCCACTTATGGAATATAGGTCCCATATCAGTGGGACTCATACACCCAAGGTGGCGTATGGGTCCTACCAGGCCTTTTTGGAAAGAGGAAATGTTGGGGAGTTGAGATATTAAGTGTATTTGTTGATTATGTCAGGATTTCGATTGAAATAAGCCTTAAAATGCATAATAAAGGGTCTTAGGGGCCTATTAATGATGATATGAAGGTCATAAATGTAAGAGGGCCCAAAACTTAATGTATACACTTTACAATACTAAATTAAGGAAAAATTAGGTCCATTTAGCTTAAAAGGGTCATAAAACTAATGTGAATGTGTAAAACACATTACAACACTAGATCAAGGCAACATTAGGTTCATTTTAAGGTTAATCATTCCCATATTAAGTGTGAAAACATAGAGGGATACATTTTTCTACACTAAAAAGGCTACAAACTCTCAGAGCCAAGTTCAAAAGTCTCATGATGAGTGAAGAAGAAAAGATTGTAGATTATCTTTGCAGAGTTGATGAAATTGTGAACTCAATCATAGGGTTTCGAGAAGTAAAGGATTCAGTCATTGTGAAAAATGTTTTAAGGCCCATTCCATCCAAGTATGACTCCAAGATATATGTAATAGAGGAATCAAGATAACTAGATAAAATTACTATTGATGAACTACATCGAATATTCACAACATATGAGACGAGGATGGGAAATGCAAACTCATCCAAAAGAGAAATTGCTTTCAAGGATGCCAACAAGAAGGTTGAAGTATCCAAGAAGGACAAGGAAGAATCCTCCACATTTGAACATGAAAAGACTCATGAGGAAGAAGAAAACTTCATTAGAAGATTAAGAAGAGGCTCCAACAAGTATAGAGGTAAGTTACCCTTCAAGTGTTTTAATTGTGGTAAAGTAGGTCATTTTGTTGCTAAATGATCTTACAATAAGAAGGATAATGTTGAAGAAGAATTAGATTGTAAAAAGAAGAAAACCTAATTTCATAAGAAGAAAATTTTTATGAAGAAGAAGAAGGGTTTGTATGTTCAAGAGGAGAGTGATTCATTTGATTCTAGTGATAGTTCAAATGATGAACAAGATTGTGCATTTGTGGTGGAAGAAAATGAATTTATCTTCATGGAAAAATAATCTAAAGAACAAAAAGATGGAAATTTTGAGGATCTTGGTGAAGAAGGTGAAGAAAAAGGAGAAGTTGACCTTAAAGGAGAAATAATCTATGCTTTAGAAGAAATTGATAACTTGAGAGAGGAGGTTGATAGCCTGAAAAAGGAGAATAAGCATATGAAGAAGCTTGCACAAAAAGAGACTGATAAGCTAACCAAAAATATTGAAGAATTTGATCAGATGGTGGTGATCTTGAAGATACAAGTGGAGGAAGCCAAGAGAATTGAAGATGTAGTTAAATCTAAACTACATTTTTAAGTTGACAAATGTATGAAGCTAGAGGTAGAAATAGTTTCCTTAAGAAAAGACCCAAAAAAGGATAGAGAACATATAGAAAAAGAATTGAAGCTAAAAGGAGGCTTAGATATTCTTAATGGATTATTAAACAAAAAAAATCCTTCTGACAAAGATGAATCTAGTTTGGGCTTAGAGAAAAGGAAGAGCACTCTTACCAGTACTTTTGCAAAACTATATGAAAGATTTAGAGCAAAAGAGAAGTCTGATGGTGAGAATGTCTACAAGGAGAATACATCTAGAGATGAGAAGAAACCAACTGAGATGAAGGATGTTGATGAAGAAAAGAAGCATGCTGCAACCAAGGAGAACAACCAATTAGTTCCTGTTCATTTGAAGAGGAAGCAAAACATAAGAAAAACTGATGTTGATGGATTCACAAGGGTAAGAGATTTGAAGAAGCAAAAGGAAAGGATACCCCCTCATCCTACACATGGAAATGCTATGACCAGGTATTCTTCATACTTTTATGGGTATCATTATACTTGTAATCAATTTGGTCATAGGGCTAGGGATTATAGAGTTTTTCCTAAAATGAGTAAATTTTTTTTTAGCAAAAATTCCTTTGCTCCTTTAGTAGACATGAATGTAATATATTCTAATTGTAATAATTTTGGTCATATAGACAAGAATTGTAGAATGAAATTTATAAGACCAAAAGTTCATAGTAAGGAAAATAAAACTTGTAAAAGAAAGTGAGCAAGTGAATTTGTGTTTACTATCAAAGGTAGAGCCCAAGACCTTTGTTGATACTAACAAAGATGAATGATGGATGATGACAATGGAAACAAATTGAATCAGATAGAAAATAATTAGACATGGGAATTGGTTTCTAGACCAGCTGATAAGAATGTTATAGGAACAAAGTGGGTGTTCTAGAACAAGTTGAATGAAGATGGTAAAGTTGTGAGGAAAAAAGTGAGATTGGTGTGTGGAAGGTAGTGATTTGAGGAAAAATTTCTCTAGTAGCTAGAATGGAGGAAATCAAGATGTTTCTTTCCTTCACTACTCACAAGAATTTAAAAGTCTATTAGATGGATGTCAAGTCAGCCTTCTTGAATGGAAATTTAGAGGAAGATGTCTAGATTGAGCAACCAAATGGTTTCTAACTATCAAATGATCCAAAAATGGTGTGCAAACTCAAGAAAGCTTTGTATGGACTTAGGAAAGCTCCTAGAGCTTGGTATGCTCGGTTGGATAAGTGATTACTTCAAAAAGGTTTCCAAAAAGGTATCATCGATAGTAATCTTTACATTAAGGTAGAGGAAGATAAGATTTTGATAGTTGTTGTGTATGTTGATGATATCATCTTTGGCAAAGATGATAATATGTGTAAGAAGTTTACAAAATAGATGTAGAAATATTTTGAGATGTCTATGATTGGTGAGTTGTATTTCTTCCTTGGGCTTCAAATTGTTCAACTAGATGATGGAATCTTTATTTCTTTGGATAACTATGCTAGAGAGATGTTGAAGAAGTTTGGCATGGAGGATTCCAAACCAGTTAGTACTCCTATGATTAATGGTTGTCACTTGAGCAAGGATGATGAGTCACTTGAGGTTGATCAGAATCTTTATAGGTCTATGATTGTAGGTTTATTGCAGTTGACTACTTCTAAACCTGATACTATGCATGTAGTATGTTTGGTTTCCATATATCAAGCTAATCCTAAGAAGATTCATGAGAAGGTAGTAAAAATAATATTCAGATACTTGAAGGGAACTTTGGATGATGGTTTTTGGTATAAGAAGGATGATAACTTTTCTTTAAGTGATCATACTAATGTTGATTGGGCAAGATGTGTGGATGACCGGAGAAACACCAATGGAAGTGCATTTTTCTTAGGAGATACATTGGTCTCTTGGTTTAGTAAGAAATGAGACTCGGTGTCCTTATCCATAGAAGAAGTTGAGTATATTGTTGCAACATCTTGCTACACCTAGGTGCTTTGGATGAAGCATATTTTGAAGGATATAAAGGTGGTGTATGATGAACCCATTCCCATATTATGTGATAATACCAACTTGCAATAAAAAAATTCCAAGAATCCAATGATGCATCAAGGATCAAATATATTTCTATCTAGTATAAATTTCTAAGAGAGAAGGTTGTAGAGAAAGAAGTCAGATTGGAGTATGTTCCTATTAAGGATCAAATTGCATACATCTTTACTAAGGTACTTTCAAAGGATACTTTTGAGTATCTCCAGTTTAAGTTAGGGGTTATTGCTCCTTCTTCTTCTAGCTAGATGCATAGATAGTGCATCTATCCAAGGGGAGAAATTCATGTCATACCCTTTTCTCTTGGATTGATGTGAGCTACCTCTCAGAGGGAGTAGGTAGTTGGTTGCCTATTACAGGTAGGGGGAGCATGTATAATTGTTTGAAGATAAAGTTTAGTTATTGAGAATGTGTTGATGATTTAATTGAAGATATTTTCCCTTTGTCCTTGATGTCAAAGGGGGAGAATGAGTAGGTGTGTGTTTCCATCAATTCCAAAGGGGCAGATTGCTGCACATATGTTACCTAAGTTTTATGTTGATGTCAACACTTAGTTTGGGCTATCATTGATGGTATATGATGATGATGTGCTAACAGTGATGTTGTTGATGTTTATGGTTGGATGTCATGCCTTGCTTGATTTCAATTAAAGTAATATTGAGTGTTATTATTGTCAACAAAGATGGTATCATGATGATATATTAGGATGTGGATTAGAAGTATTAAGATGAGGATTAGAAGTATTAAGGTAAGGATTAGAAGCAATGTTGTTGTTGGGGATATGTTTTTGATGCTCTCTCCTACTATCCTCGATGAAGTATGTGTTTCTACAAGGAAGCTTTGGTCTCTAGATGTTGGTGAAGGTTTTTGTTGTAATTAGTTTCTTTAAAGATTGTTCAAGAGAATGCTCCACATTCCTCCACTTTTGAAGATATGGTCTTGCAGTTTTGGATTTAGTTTCTATGTTTTTTGTATGTTGCAATCTTATCTTTTCAAGTCACTAGTGTTGCTGAGGAGGTCTCTGGTAATTGTAGTGGGTTGGTAGTTTGGCTGCTTGTCAGGATAGATCCAAAAAATGATTCACATTTCTTTGCATTGTTGTTTCTATTCCTATAGCTTGGTGGAAATTATTTTAGTGTCTATGTAGTGTCTTAGTTCAACTTTTATGTGATGAAGTTTACCACAAGTTCGTTTGTAAATCTCATATGTCATGACAATGTATTTTGGGCTTCCAAGATGAATTATTTTGGTTTTGTTTGATTTGCAATAGCTATTTTTGGTATGAAAGTGACAAAGAGTATGTGGAAGTATTTTAGGATGTTCATGGAACATCTCTCTATGGCTCACACATCAATGGATGATCTATTTGGTACTACGTATTGCTTAAGTTATTTTTCTAGGTGATTTGTGGATGTATGGCCAATAGGGCTTGTTCTCTTGCTTGCACTATGTTCTTGGGGGTCTATGCCAACAATTGAGATTGTGTTAAGATGAATTTGGGTCTTTCCCTAGCCTGTTGAGAACCACATTGAGCAAATTCATTTATAGGCCGATTGGTAATGTGCTACATGTTTCTTCTACACATTTCCTTGTTGTTGACTTGGGATGTTGTGCGCCAACATGTTTAATGTTTGGGATCACATTGGAAGATGTATAAATTGTCTTTGGTCCTCTCTATCTTCTAGATAGGACTACTTTCACCATAATTATGTTTTGTGGCCAACTTGTTAGGATCATTGCTTGTCTCCTATTCTAGTGGAACTAATTTGATGTTTTCTTTACTTGCAGAAAATATAAATGGAAGAAAAAAATTAGTTGTAGAGTGTGAGAGTGTGGAATAAGGTAGTAATCAATGTGAGTTGTGAAAAACATAAATTAGATGTGCTTCAATGCCCCAGTTAGTAGAGTGTATTGTTGACATATGTTGTAATTTAAAATATCATGTATCCTACTTTAAGATAGTGAATCTCCTCAACAGGTCTTTGTATCTTGTCTTGAGGTTGTGTGCCTCATTTTGCAAGTCCTTTTATTTTTCCCTAAGGTTGCGCACCTTAGTATGCAAGTCCTTCAGGGAGCAATGTGCTTCCTTAAGCACTAGGCCTTAAAAAAAATTGTAATCTTATTCATGTATATTGTGATATTTCTCACCATGGGTTTTCCCTTCTTGGGTCTTCCACATACATATATGGTGTTATCTTGTGCATGTGTCTATTGCTTTATCTTTCATTATTGTTGATCTGTTTAGGGTTGTTGATCTTGTTAGTAGACTGAATTTTATTTGTGTTGAAGGGTTTAAGTTTTGAAGATACTGATTCAACCCCCCTCTCAATATTCAGGCGTGTTCAACATATTAATGTTAGCACTTAAGATGCATTCATACACACTGAAAATAGAGATATCAAGATTCAAACATCAACCCAAAATCAAAACTGTATTGCTTGCATTAAATTGCCATCATTCTCTTTAACAAGCTATCAGGTTTGAGTTTATATTTTTCCAAAATCCAACTAGGGTTTGCATAGATTTTCAACCTTGGTAGACAACTTGAATCTCACCAATACCACAAGTATATCATATTTTATTTTTATTCTAATGATAGATTATAGAATGTGATCTAAATCATTGATGTTAAAAATATTCCATTGAATTTAAAAACACTTTCAATACTGATTTCATGAACTTAAGAAACTTAAATACCTACCATAAATTCATTATTTTAAATTTTAATTGCAACAATTCCAAAACCCATAAATAATAAAATGTTAATAAATAGATAACTTAAAATTATTAAATTTGAAAATTCTATAATTGAGATTTAAAAGTAATAGCCTAGAACCTACAGTTCTTCTAAATACCCAAAACAAATAGACTAAAAAGAATATTCTTTAAAAAAATTGTTACATTGAATTCAAGCTTGAAGAGGCAAGATGAAGTTGCAAAATCACTTAAGTGCTCATTCCTAATACTATGTGGATTGTGCAAAACTTAAGCCTATTATGGCTTCTTTATTATTTACTTTCAATTCTAGAACTGGTAAGATAAGGGATAAAAATGAGATAAATAAATTAAAAACTTAAATGTTTAAATTTGAAAAATCTATATTTGAGATCTAAAATTAATTTCTTAGAATTACCATTCTTTCAAGATATCCAAAATCAATATATTAAAAAGGAAATTCTTTCAATAAATTGTTACATTAAATTCCAAGTTTAAGAGGAAAGATTATAAAATAGAATTGGAAAAATTAAATGTAAAGTTGTAAAATTATTTTGAAGTGCTCATTCTTAAAATTCAAATATTTTAGAAGAGTTTAATGTAAATACTTGGAAAAAGAAAAAGTCAAATAAACTTGTATAATAGAAATGGTATATATACGATCTGAAATTATAATGGAATAAACAGAAATCAAAAGACAATATGTCTTATTCTCCCATTATCGACTTGCCCCCTGTATCATCATGAGCAGAAATGTCTCCGCCTTGTATTATAAAACCTCTTATCAAAAGATGGAAGGGAACTCCCTGAAACAATTTTGAAAAAAGAGTTACGCTATGCATGGTTGTTGGATGATGCTATTCCAAAGAAAAAAACAGAATCGACTTTTCGAAAAACAGTCAAAGAAAATTATGGGTATCCACTTAGCCAACTCAGATCTCCATTAGATGGAACATTTAGTCAAGCAACAGATAATGAATTAGTAACTAACTGAACTAACCTTGGCCAGAAAAAAGTTTAGCCTGATTAGTGCACGAAACCTAAGGTCCAATAGGACCTGTCCTGGTCTAACAAAATATAATCAAGTTTTCAAAGTCCTGCTACTTGTAGATGCCAATCTTTAATCAAAAGACCAAACTAGGTTCCACCATGCCTGAATTTCGGCATTC
>VCHN02000968.1:0-27099 GCA_007115665.2 Sequoiadendron giganteum
CATCTGCAAACTTGGAGGCTACATCTCTATCACGCAACATGTGTAAGAAAACTGTTTTGATTCCCTCCATAGAACTTTTAACCATGTGCAAATCAGCAAGGGGAACATTTTGTTCATATTGGTTTCTTGGTGTCATGAAGATGAATTTCTCAACAAATCTATTAATGTCATCCATCCTAGATAAAGTGTGCACTTCATTTTCCATAGACACCAAAAACTGATTTTTCCAATCATGTTTAGGCAAGGATAGCACGCTACTGTTATGTTGCATGCAAAAATCAGAACTTCCATACCCATTATCAAAGTCTCTGATGCTGTCCCAAATTACTTGTGCCTCTCTCTGATCATCCTCAAAAGTTGATTGTGAATCCAAACCAACAAGGCTGCTAGGCCTTTGCTTAAGATCAACTACATGAAATGTGAAATCAGATTTGTTCTCAAGATCAAGAAAAACATCATCAATGCCATCATCCTTGCATAACTGTGGAGATGAAGTTAGAACAACACTATAGTCAAAAGGAAATTCATCCCAAATAGGATCCTTGTCATACTTAGGTGCCAAAACACCCGGATCCCATGTGTTAAAAGGCTGATTGTTTTGTTCATTGTGCTCCTCTTGTGACGTTGTCTCTTTGAATAAATCATTCTCCAACTCACCACTACTCATGTCAACATAATTATCTCTCTGCATAAGCTAGGTCTGGAAGTCCAAACCAAAACCACCTATGTCTTCATCATTGTAATCATCACTATTTGTTGTTCCGAAAGCCTCATCTATTTGGCCTTCAACAAGACCATCATCCAAAGATGTGTTAATGATTTCAACGTTGCCAACCTTGGTACTAATTTCCACAAATTCACTAGATAGCTCTAGAGATGCATTTAGTGCTGCTGTTATGTCCTTTTCCTCATGCACAATCCCATCAATAGAAGCCGCATGCACTCCGAAGGAGTTATCTTAGGGCTTTGCAATACTTGGCTCTTGATTGATGAAGTCTTCTTCTTCATAGGAAGGTTCTAATAGTTTGTCTTCCTTGCATTTAGGTCCATCTCTGGAAGTTTTTGTTCTTGTCATGTCAAAATCAGCAAGCTCCTTCATTACCACCGTTTTTGCCTTAGACTTTTCCTTCTCTCTCACAAGGACTTCTTGAGAATCTTATCTCTTCCTTGATCTTCTTATGTAGTTAATCAAACCCTTTTTGCTAGGGTCCCTCCATACAACGAAGTCCAAGAAAGCTTCAAATGAAACATTGTTTTTGATCTCATCAGGAATTTTTTGATATTCATCAACAATTTTGGGAGCTTTACTTTTATAGTTGACTCTTTCCTTCTGTGATCTTATTGGCAGCTCTGGGATAGGGTCTTCTTTAGGTAGAAATTCCAGTGGCCAATCCATGTTTTCACTAAACAAACCAAAGAACCAGGAAATACAACTGAGATGCTTCTCCTGAAGGTGAATTTACCAACACACATGCAAGTATTGATCACTAACCAACACTTGAAAATCTGACAAGGTTTAGCTTCACAATAGGTTGGCAAGAAAAACTTTGCTCTGATACCCCTGTAATGGCCCACCCCGATCTGAGATTTGACTTGCGATTTTTGCACGATATTTTTTCAATTTGGTAGATGTTCCATTTTATCAAACTTGATACAATACATTGCATATGACATGACAGTTTCCAAATGAATTTCATAGACAAAGATAATAACCAAATATAACTTCTTCATTCTTTCATGCTTGACTGACAAATAAAGATATAATTGCGAAGATATGTTTCAAATGTATTCAACATTTATTCTGAGCAATGTTACAGGTTATTCATGCAAATATATGACCTCAAAAACATATAGCAACCCTACGAGATTTACAGTTCTGTCAATCTGACTGTGACAACACTACCATCATTGCATCCTTTTTCATAGACCCCCTTTAAGCAACAATAACAGTAAATTTATAATAGTTCACAACTATTTGAACAACAATAACGTGGGATGCCAAAGCAAGTGAATCTCGGACTTTGAAAGAGACACACCAATGTTTGATATAAACTCGTGATGAATAGAAAATTGCCCAGAATGTTAAAACAGTCCCATGTCCCTCTCCTTCAATGCTCAACATTCCATTTACCCATGATGAAGACCTCCAAAACTAAGTTGCAGCACTTGCTATCGTGACCCACGACTGATAACAATCTGATTGTGTTCCAAGAAGGCCACGACCTAGATTTGTAAGCTTAAGCGTCCCTCTCAAAATGAGTCACGACTGCTTTAAGTTGAATAGAAGCCCTTCAGATCAGTCACACACCTCAACTACTGCTCACGCCCTCCTTCAAAGACACCCAACCGCTTCTAATGATCATGTCCCTACTAGGTATGGTGACCCACGACTGATAACAATCTGATTGTGTTCCAAGAAGGCCACGACCTAGATGTGTAAGCTTAAGCGTCCCTCTCAAAATGAGTCACGACTGCTTTAAGTTGAATAGAAGCCCTTCAGATCAGTCACACACCTCAACTACTGCTCACGCCCTCCTTCAAAGACACCCAACCGCTTCTAATGATCATGTCCCTACTAGGTATGGTGAAATACATCAACACTTAGGGTTAATAAAGCGCCACGACCTCACCAAAACCACATCCCCCACTTAGCTTCACTTTAATCTCAGATATTGCAGAAATAAGCCCAGAAAGGATAACACCCAACATTAAGATGCTATTCATAAAATATAAAGATGGCCCATGACCTGACTAGAGATCACTGATAATGGCGTCTAGAATCACTCCTGCTAATATCCTCCAAAACTCTTTAAACCCTCAAACTCCAATAGATAGGAATGCATATCGTTTTCACCAATTTTGTCTCCGTAGGAGACCCACAAAATTGCAATGAAATCCCAACTGGAAAACCTGTGTGATTTTCCCCCATAAACCAGCTAGGGTGGAATCATTTCACCACTCAAATTGATCTAATTCGAAAGGGTTTCCGTCCTTCAAAAGTCTAAGAAGAACCAGGTTCAATCTCCTAAACCACAAGGGTCTCAAAAAGAGAAATAGAATAAAACTAAGTAGCCAGTTCGGGTTCAGGTTCGGGGGTTCGGTTCGCCAGTTTGGCTAAATTTTTTGGGGGGTGGGTTCGGTTCGTTTTGGGTTCGTTAGTACAAAAACTGAAAAACATGTAAAAATAGAAAAATATATATATATATATGCAGCCTAGAAGCATGAATTAGGATTAGAACATCACATAACATCATATAAACAACAAAACCACCATAAACTTGAATGATAACATGCATGATAAATATAAATATTCATCGTTCAAACTTCAAACTTCAAGTCCAATATTACAACACTATTAAAGTTTTAATCATCAAATGGATCCTCTAAATCATCTATATCAAAGTCATTGTCAACATTGACATTAGATGAAGTAGGAAGACTAGATGAATCACAAGTAGTGCCAATGGCATTGTCACTAGCACTAGTATTGTGCCCATGCTCCTGTTGGATATCGGACTCCTCATATGCAACATGATGGGAAGTGAAAGCATCCAAGTCAGTATCCTCTGGCCCTATATCCCACAACTTCGTCTCCCCTTCCTTGTAGTCACGTTGTTTGTGTGAAAGGAGACGCAAGTTGGAATGCACATATACTAAGTTCTCCGCTCTTTTTGAGAGCAATTTATTGCACTTTACTGAGTGGATGAAAGAATATGAGCTCCAATTCCTCTCAGATGCGGATGAACTAGCAACCTATGAAGACAAAGTAAACAATTAAAAAATTTAAAATTATAAATGAAATTATGAAACTTTTAAATTTTAAAAGCAAAACTAAAATATGAAAATTTATTAAACTTACTTGTGATAAAACTTTGATTGCAAGGGGCTGCAAATTTTGGAAGTATTGTCCATGGAAGTACCACCAACTATGAGCATCCTTTAAGAACCTGTCACAAGAAGCATCAGCATCTAGATGATTTGAGTGCACAAAATCAGTGAACTCACTCGTGATTACAGATCGCAAATCTTGGTCAGGGAAGAGTCTCATAAATGCTGCCTTGTACCCTTCAACAACTTCTAAATCTCTATATGGAGGAAGCCTTCCTGGCTGTGAAAGAAGCTGACTACTATAGTATTTTGGTGTCAATGCAAAGGCAAGAAGGTGTAATGGAGTTGTCATTTTGTTCCATCTTTCTTCAACAATTGTTTGCACTTGTTTGAAGAAAGTCTCTTCAGGGTCTTGCTCTCTTGCATTTATGGTGCACTTGATCTTCTCAAGCATTGAGTCTATACCATCATATATTTCTCCAATGCATTGCTTGTCCATGTCAGTATAGCGAATCATACTCAAAATGGGCTCGGTGAAGCTAAGGAGATACTCCGCACGATCCCACCATGAGTCATCTAATATCATGCTCTTAATTTTTGTTGCTCTTTCAGTGCCGATTTGCCTCCATATAGACCAATTGTTGCTAATCACCATGCTAGCAAGTGCCTCTTTAACTTTCACAAGTCGTCTCAAGACGATAGTATTAGAGGCAAAGCGGGTCTCTGCAACCTATTGCAAATTAAAAAAAATAATTAGAATTTAAAAATAAACTTTAAAGAAGAATTTAAATTAGAATGCACAATCAAATTATGAAAATCAGAAAATGACAAATGTAAATATTACTTCACTTACCTTCAATAGCTCCAATTTTGAAAATGATCTAAAGATGCTTTGAGACAAGTGGTGGCTGGCGAAGGATCTAATGCCTCTCGCCAAGTGTTGTACCCAAAACAATTTTTTTGCTTCATTAAGGCATTTTGCTTAAAATGGTTTAAACCTTGTAAAAGTGTCGTCAAATCAATTTTCTGCAAATAAAGTATGGCTGTGAATACAGTGATGCCAGAAGACATCGGCAAAATTTGAAATTTTTGAAAATTAGGTAGGCTTCAAAATTCATTTTAGCCCTAAAACCCAAAGTAGGGAACCTAAATGACTGGATTAAACGCTAATTGATTGGCTTATTTCACATCACAATCACAGTGGTGAAGTCAGTGTCAGTTAAAAGTCAGTTTAAGGCTGGTGGGTAGTTTTCACTTTTTTAGGAGAAAAGTTAGGATCTTCGGGGTCATCAATGGCAGTCGGCCAGTACCAGGTATCAATATCTAAGCCTGAAACTCAAAGAGGAACGCTCTACGATAAAAGATGTTGGAAATAATGCTTTTTGATGGAGGGATTTTCAGATTGGCAAAAAGTGCTAAAATATTCTAAGTCTGGGAACTTTTCACTATGTAACGTAGTAGACACTTGCGCAATCAACGTGCAAATCAACTTTATAGTGTCCGTACATGTGAAAATGATGAAGTATAGTCATCCACACACCTCAACAGTCACAACGCTTCGACATGGTCAACCGCAGGGATGGATACAGCGTTTGCAAAGCATAAAATGGTGAAAATCAATGAATTCAAAACAAATCCGCTCCCCTGTAGCCTAGGGGCGCCCTTCCATTTGAAGGTCAAGATTTGAGGGTTTTGGATTAAGAACACATTCATTATGTTCAGTTTTCAGTCGGCTTTCCGATTAGCCATGAAGCAAGATTATCCGAGTTACAGAACTCCGGCAAACGAAGACAGAAGCAAAGGTTACGAAGAGTGTTTTCATCAAGGAGGCAGTCTAGAGATGCAAATCCACTCCCTTCTAGCCCAAGGGCGATTTTCTTTTTGAAGGCCCAGATCTAGATGCATGTGTGTTTTGATGGTTTCAGCCTTTGCAGAATTAGTTTAGCTTTTCAACGAGCTATCAAGCGAAAGCGTATCCAGTACAAAAATCTGGTTATCGGCGGTGGAACTGGAAATTGCAAGCAAGATACATGTCAGATGAAGTTTTGTAGAATGCAAATCCGCTCCCCTGTAGCCCAGGGGCGATCCTGAATAAGACCTGCTTGATGGATGAATTTGCAATTGAGGTCTTCCTGAGATCTCTTCCAGCTCAGTCCAGCTTTGCAGTGTATCCGTTCACAAGACGATCCGATATTCTGAGTAACTGTGACAGAGGTCCTACCGAGCATGTAAAACAGAGGATGGTGAAGCGTAGCTACACAAAGCTGCACAGCTGTAGGCTAGGGGCGATTCTCCTTTAGGCCCGCCAGACGGGGTTATTTGCAATTACAGTCTTCACAAGACTTGTGTGCAATTACTCAAGCTATCCAACGAGTCTAGCCGACAGCCTCCGGGATTTGGCGAATGCTCGTATGTGCGAGGTCAAGATGATAATGCTGTGAAGAAGAGCTGATTGAAGGCAGTTCAAAAAACGACTAAGTGTAAGAATGTTATTTTCTTTGAAAAAGGCGATTTTCTTTTAGAGGCCTTAAAAGCAATTTTCTGGCTTCGTCATCTCCAAGAACATCTCTTGCAAGTTGACCAAACTATACAGCAAGACAGACGGCACGTGTATCGGAACATTCCAGTTCCCGGTATCAAGGGTCAAAGTATGGTGTTCAATTGAAAATCACACTTTTGTCAAAATGGTGTTTGAGCTATCACAGAATAGGGGCGCTCATGCTTTTGGGGTCCTTAATACAATTTTCAGATCCTTCACATACAGTCATTGGATGCAGGATACTTCTAGTCATGCAATGAATCCATTATTCAGTCAGTGGAGTTCATTATTCATTGTCAGCGGCAGTTTGAAACATCAGAAGGCAAAACTAAGAAATGGCTAAGTCTGGAGTCAAAACATCAATTTAATCAGAGGTGCCTTATTTTCTAAGGTATCAGATGAGCTCCATAGCATTTGTTGCTCCCAGCAGACATTTCATCCTTGTCATACAAGCTTCGCGGTGGATATCTCAGCACAGTCGCAGGCTCAGTCAGTCAGCCAGAAATCAGAGCTGAACATGGTCAGTTGTAACTTTGCAGTCAGCTACAAAATAGGAGATTCTTAAAATCTCATAACTCTTGCAAATGGAAGCCTAAAAGATCAAAATTTGACTTTTTGGAATCAGGGAAGTGTGTTGAACACAGCAAGATGCTATTTTTGGAAAAAAATGAAAAAAAATATTTTTGCATGCAGAGCATTGAAAAGTGACGAATTTCTTCAAAGACAGATATTGGCGCCATTTTTAGTTTTTTTGCATGTGTTAAAAATTAAGATATTATTTTTAGTCTGAAGACTCAGAGACAGTGGCAGTTCAACTGGAGAGAAGCCAATCGATTTTCCTTTTTCTAAATTAGGATTACATTATGCATGCATGATGGTACGAATTGTTTATTTAAACAAGCATGGCGCCTTTCATCATTCACACAGCTTTGAAAGTTCGAATTTCTTCGAAGAGATTGGCGAATTTTCATCAAAGAATTTTCATCAAAGGATCAAGTTCGAAGGTGATAAAATATTCTTTTGTAGGTACAAGTTCAGATTCAAGGCAGAGTGGCGATTTTGACAGAAGAAGATAATAAATAAATAAAAATTAAAAAACATCTTTCTTCTTCTCTATATTTCTTCCATCTTCTCGTCTTAAATTCTCTTGCATGTTCGAAGTGTTGGCAGATTTTGGCAAAACAAAATATCTAGGTTGATTCAGAAGAGCTTTCTCAGCAAAACCCATGTGCCAGAATTTTTCAGGAAAATTTGTCCCAGAACATCTGTTCTTGAAGCTTTAATTTTCTCAACCGAAATTCTTTTGCATGGCTGAGTAAAGGGTAAATTTTTGCATTTCTGACGTTCTGGGTTGTCTTAGAATCATTTTCTGGACAAAACCCATATCTCGGATTTTTTCGTAAAAAATTCTCATCCGACAAGCTATTTTTAGCCTCAGCAGGCTATTTTTGGCTTTCCAAAAAAGTTGTCAGAATATAGCCGTGTGCACAGTCAACAGGCAAGTTTTTCAGAATGCAGTTCACTCAGCTCGAATTCAAGACCAAATCGGTTTTAATCCATGACTTCATCAGAACGGTTGATACAGATCTACATAAGGTGTTGCCGGAGGTAGTTTTGGATCCACTCAAAATCAGGGATTCAGTTATCAAGAATATTCAGCAATCCGGGTTACTTGAGGCCGCTTCCATACCTATTTCGATGCATTGTGTGGAGTTTGTAATATCTTGCATCAAGCATTACAATTCCGCTACACGAGAGATACGGTCAATAGATGGACGTGTCATATGCAGTCTCAAACCCCTTGATATCGAGCGAAGTCTGGATATTCCTCAACATTCAGATGGGATGGTCATTTCCATGAGTCAGAGCGAGCAGGCATTCAATGCTGGACTGGATAAGTGTCAGAACAAGATGATAGAGAGGTGGCTGAAACAAAAGAAGAGCAAGTTGCCAAACAACTTGGGTCGTGGTGAGTGTAAGGATGAATACAATATTTTGATTACATTGCTTAATCATGTCTCAGGTCATGCAGATGCAAACACATTTCACCTGTGGATGTATTATATCATTGGTAGAATCATCTTTGGACAAGAGCATTATGACTGGGCATCCTTCATCAGCGATGCTATTCATGAGCAAATCACCGGTTTCCTAGTTGCGCATCAATTTCATATGTGTTCTTACCTGGTGTACTTGATTGTTTATTAGGCAGCTATATGAAGTTCACAAACGTTTGCGCATCAAGCATAAACCAGCTGCCGAGTTTCCTTTGCAATTCGGGATGTATTGGTGTAAGATGACAATTGATGCTAAGACCACAGGTCAAGAGTTAGAAAATTACAAACTCAAGTACTTGGTGGATACACGCACATATGATCCTTGGGGTCATTACGCAGCTCGCCTAGGTAATCTCTCTTATCACAAACCTATGATGGAAGATTACTGGGTGAATTGTGAGGATGATTTTGAGGTTCGCAGACGTAGCTATAGCAGGTTCTCTCTTCCACAAGTTTCTGTTTTCTTGGTGGAAGATGTGGAAGGATTGATAGAAGATGAGGGAGATATACTTCCTCAATTTTACAGAGAGCAGGTTGATGGACAACCACTGCCATTAGTGAATTGGTATGCCAAAGAGTTCACATCAGTAAAGGAGAGATTGAGCAGGGTCATCCAAAATAGTACGCTTTATTTAGAAAGTAGAAGGTTGAGAAAGGCATCCATGCCTAGAGTAGAGCCGCCACTAGAAGCACTTGTATTGCCTTCTTCTTCAAAACCTAAGCAGAAGAAGAGGAGTAATCCTCCTAAAAAGAATCCAGCGCCTAGTAATTCGAAGGGAAAGGCATCTGTTGTGATTCCACATGTAGAGCCAGTCAGAGAAGTTATTCAGACTTCTCCACAGCTTGAGGTTCAGCCCCGTATGCCGTCACCGACACCATTAGAGCAGCCTCCCGTTCCAATTCACATTGATTTGGACGTAAATTCACCTCCTCGCAGTGATTCTTTTACACATTCACATTCATCAGATCCTCCTACGACTAGTACAGGTCTTTCCAGTGGGATTAGTCGGGATTCATCTTGGCTTGAGAGTCAACTAGGAAGAAAAAGGAGACAACCATCTTACATACTTGATCATTCAGATTTCGATCATGACCATCAAGATGTGCCTGAAAAGAGGATCAAGAAACAAATACATATTGGGAGAAGTGCAGATAAGGAATTCATTGTTGAGACTGCTGTACCTCTAGAAGATAAGAGTCTAGACGAGATGGAAGCTCAAGACTTCGAGGTTATCACAGTTCATTTCGGTAAGAGTACTCGTCAGACAGATATTGATCTCCTACAGGTTGCTACAGATAGCGCTAAGGATACGATGGTGAAAGATGGTGAAGATAAATCAGCTCTCAAGGCTGAAATACAGCAGCTTCGCTAGTACATTTCGAGCCTTGTACACAGGACAGGGGATGTTGTCACCGCGCTTCCACATATGTTAGAACCACCAGCAGAGCAGGGTCAGATTGATCTCTTGGTTGCATATGGTAAGCGATTGGAGGAATGGGAAGAGGAGTTTGTTGCTAGAGGCCGCCTTGTACTTACAGAATTGTATCAATTGCGGTATAATGCACGTGAGCTTCGTCTGCGACTTCAAGATGAGGAACGTGATTTGGCCATTAGTAGACCCAAGGATGAGATTCTGATTGCCAACCTGGGAATGTCATTTGATTCAGTCACAAAGGCAGAAGATAAAGAAGAGGTCTACGTTTGGAGAACACAGTTGATCTTCAAGGCAGAGATAGAAGGAAAGATCGTATCTAAGGTGGCTGAGAGCAGAGAGCATGTTACTAGTGCACTCCGCTATATAAGAGACTTTGTGTCTCAATTACCATGTGTATATCAGCGTGTGGGTGGTGACTATGTTGAGCTTGTTGACATCCAGTTAGAGCTCCAAGCACTTATTCACGGTATTTTCACTGGTGAGACCATTGGCTGTAAGATGAATCAGCTTACAGCCATGTCAACATTGTTTGATGAGGCAATCAGGAGAAAGGGTGAGTTCCAGTGTCAGATGACTAATGGAGAAGACATGCTGCACAGACATAGGATTCTTCGCCAGAGCTTCAGTTCCCCAGATGGAGATGCAGTCAAAGACCTCGTAGATGGGTTAATTTCTCAAGATCGGAGCCAGTAGACTTCAGTTAAAGGCATCCCACCTTTTCCAAGATAGACATTAGACACAGGAGTTAAACTCAAGGCTTCTTTCCGAGTTAACTGGTTGTTACACATTGCATACCATGTCTTTCTTGGAAATATCTACATATACTTGGAGATTAGATTAGATTTTTCAGTTGACTGATGATAGCATTCCAGTTGACTTGCTTTCAATAAGGACGTGCATGTTGCACCTTGTCCATTTAGATTAGATGTTTTAGTTAACTGATGATAGTTTCCCAGTTAACTATATAGTTTCATTCAATTAGGGTTTAGGAATAAGATCTTGCATGCATTGCAAGACTTTAGTTGACTCAAGGTGATTTTAGAGTTGCCTACACCTTGAAGTCTATAAATAAGAGCTTCAAGCTCATTTGTAATTTAACTTTTGTTTGATAGCATACATGCTGCGCCTACCTTGCCTGTAGTATTGCTATTATTGTATCTGTTCAAAGAGTAATTGCTGTTATAATAAATTGTTGCGCCTACCTTGCCTTCATGTTATTGTTATGGTGTTTATTCGACCTTAGTTAAATGGGGTTGCTGGTTTGATCGTTATTGCATGCGTGTTGCGTCTATACAATCTACTGTCCCAGTTGCTTACCTTTTGTTTTGTTGATTATAAGCCTATTCAGAAGAGCAAATAGTTGCGCCTACCTTGCCTTCATGTTGCGAAACTGTACTCAAAGCTTATCGTATGATGTGTGTTATAGTAGACTCATTCAGCCAAGCAAATAGTTGCGCCTACCTTGCCTTCATGTTGTAAAGCTGTACCAGGTTTACCGTTCATTTGTTTGTTTTAATAAACTTTTTCCCGGATTAGCAAATAGTTGCGCCTACCTTGCCTTCATGTTGTGAGCCTGCACCTGGAGTTTATCGTACAATACATTCCTGCTCCATTTCCTCATGCTCTGTTTCTTGAGGAAATTGGATAGATATTAAAGAAGTTAGCTTAGTTGTAGTTACATGATCTGCGAAACCAGAAATTACTTAGCTGCAACGTTCTAGGTTTTCTTAACCTTGTGCCTCTACCAGCTGAGAACAAAAAGATAGGACATTAGTTTAGTTTTCTATTTTATGCATTCCAGCACAACGAGGGAGCTTCCCCTCCTAATTTGAAGAGCACTCATTACGTAGTGTGCATAGCTGTCCGTACAAACTCACACTCCAGAGGTGTTAGTTCTTACGCCAACATATCTTTATGAGGCCATGGATAGGGCCAAGGAGGCTATAAAAAATTATTATAAAGGGGACAGCCTCAAATTTGATCTCATTTGGGAGATTATTGACAGGAGGTGGAACCATCAACTCCACCAACCCCTCCATGCAGCAGGGTACTTCTTGAACCCTCATTTCTTCCATTCAAGCACCTACTCAGATCCTACTGGAGAGGTTATGGAGGGCGTCATGAAGTGCATTAAGAGGATGTCACCCACCCTTGAGGAGGGAGAACCCGGTGTTAATGAAATCCAAAGTTATAGAGAAAAAAGGGGTGAACTCTTCTCTTTATAGCTAGCAAAGAAGACAATACACAGTCAGCCACCAAGTATAAAATTTGAAATTTACAAGTTACAAATATTGATAATTTGATAACATATGTTTTCAACTTTTGAGTTTTGACTTTCCTTTCTAAGTTTCTAAGTTCTTTTCTAACTTTTAATTTGTTTTTTGTAGATGTTTGGTGGTCAAATTGGGGTGGAAATACCCCACATCTCCAAAAATTTGCCCTCCGTGTCTTATCGCAGCCTTGTAGTTCATCCAATTGTGAGCGCAATTGGAGCTTGTTTGAGGCCATCCACATAAAGAAAAGGAACAAACTAGCTCAAAAACGCATGAATGACCTTGTATATGTGCAATATAATCTTCGGCTGCGCAAAAAACAGATTAAGGAAATATCAGATGATCCAATTGATTTGGATGAGATAGATCCATACAATGATTGGATAGGGCAAGATGAGCAACCTCCATTGTTTTCCAATAATGAGATCTATGACTTTGAGCAACAGGCAATGGAAGCGGGGGGTGGATTTGCATTCTCATTGAATGACATTGAGGATGATCTTGAGGAGTCGTCATTGGCAGTGCCAGAGCCACCAGTAGTAGGATCTACATCCAGGATAGAGGTTGAGCAACCACAGCAGATGCCTACGAGTCAGGCCACGACTACACCCTCTGCCGTATTACTAAGAACTAGAATTACTACTACTAGACATGGGAAGAGGAAGATGTGAATTTGTAAAAGCTGAAATATATTAATGTTGTATTTACTTTCAGTTTTACAAAAACAATTTGCTATTTTCATTTTGTTTCAGACTATTAGTATCAACGAATTGAACATTCCACATGGGGATGCAATTTTGTATCTAATTTTCTTTCAAATCAATCAAATATAACTAGACTCAGCTTGTTTCTTCTATGTACTCATTTTATTGACTCATTGGATGCATCTTATCATTGAATTTTGCAAAAAAATTGTGTTTTTAATGAAGTTTAAGCAATTTTTTAAGTTGTCGAGTTTTTTCCGAACTTTTGCCGAGTTTTTTCCGTACCGTATTTTCCGGGCTTGGCGAGTTTTTGAAATTAGTGAGTCTTGCAACTATGATGCAAAGCACTATGATATTGACAAAAGGGAAATCCGCTCGGTGAGTGATCAAATCCTTTGCAAACTTGATGCTAATTCAATGGAAAATGTTTTCAATTTACCACTTTATGATGTGACTAGAAATTGATTTAGAAGAATGTGAAGTGTGGAGTAAAAACCTCCTTGAATATCAAAAACATGTTGCCAAACATTGGTTGAACTAAAACAAGAAATTCCTCTCAAAATCACTAAGAAATGAATTCAAATAACTTTTAGTCATTATCATTGTATGCATAGATTACAAACCCGGTGAGTACTCGGGGGTTTTTTGCTTGGGCGAGTAACTCTCGCGGCTCAGGCTGTCTAAAAGATCACCGATTCTTTTCATAAAACTCGCCAAGTATCCTACTACTACTTGCGAAAAATTCCTACAACTCGCGAGAACGAAACGTAGTTTTCATGCGTTGTTTTCGCATGATTTCGATGCATTTTTGGTGCATTTTGGATGCGTGTATGATGTAATTTTGTGCTTATAAAACCCCTCTTTAGTGGCCTTATAGACACTACAAGTTTGATGTGATTTGGACTGGTTTTTTGCCGCAATTTGCAGCTACAAGTAAGTTTGAAATTTTTATTCCCTTTCAAGTTTTATGATATTGTTGTTTACACTTTACAATGTTACACATTATCAATATGCACAACCCTGTCGACTGATATTCCACATTATCATACAGTCGACATGTTTATGTATATTGATAGGATGACACCTTCATCTGCAATGAAAGACCTCATCCTTTTAGAGTTGCAGAATTATAAGGCAGCTAGGGGGTTTTTCGTTTTCTTCCAAATTAGCTATACGAGGAAGAGAGATCCAAACACCAAGTAAGAAAAAGTGAAGCCTTATATCTTGCAAGTTATGAATTACAAATATTAATGCTTATTAGAATATTGTTTATTTACAAAAAATTTGAATATCTTATTTGCAAGTTCTTGGTGGAAGATTGGGGTGGAAATACCCTAAATTTGAAAAGGCTAGTCCTTCAAATTTTGTCTCAACCTTTTAGTGCTTCTAGCTGTGAACGCAACTGGAGTTTGTTTCATGCCATTCACATGAAGAAGCATAATAAGTTGACTCAACAACACCTCAATGATCTTGTTTTTGTGCAATATAACCTTCGGCTTCACACAAGAAAGGTGTAGGACCAATCATACGAACTCATTGATTTGGATAACATTGATCCCTACAGTGACTGGTATGGCCGTCTGTAGCATCGATCGTATGATCTTCCTTTGAGACTCCGACCACAATGAGGTACTTCCAGTTTCGTGGGAGGTTCTCCGTTCTTTTGCCATTATATGTTCTACTTCAACTTTGGCTCTCGCAATCGTTCCTTTTCTGTGTGAGGATCTAGGTATACTACCTTCTTTGTTTCTACTCTGGTAATTGCCAACACTTCCTCGTCTCGTTCCTCCACGTCCAGCATGTTGATTCCTTTTTTCTTCAGGCAATCAATGTCCTCATGATCACCCAATCCACACCACTTACATAACATCCCTGTTTTGTTTTGGTTACTCTGGCATTCTCTGGGGAAGTGACCTCATTCGTTACATTTTTTGAACTAGATCATCGGTTCTCCCTTTGCATCATACTGGATTTTGCTCTTTCGTCCACTGTTATCGAACCGATGTTATTGTTTTGTGCTTTTCAAGATGTGGTCGGAGGGGTTGATTGTTCCCCTTGAGTGAAGACCACTTGTGTGCTTCTTGTCTTCAAATTTTACGTGCATTCCTTGATGGAATGTCCCACTACTTGGCAGATGTCATAGAATAATTTTTCGGACAATTTTTTTTGTGTCACCTTCCACCTTGCACTCAACGCACCACAATTCCTTACTTTCCTTTGTACTTTCTTTCAAGGCTTTCAGCTCCATCATTCTCATCGTATCCTTTCATAAGGCATGAACAATCTTTGATTCACTGTCGTTGTTGTTGTCTATGTTATCACTGTCGTCCATCCTCTTTCCTAAAGAAGATGTCTTATCTTCACTTTCTATATCCATCGCCTGATTGTAGGCATCAACATATGATGATGGAGGTACGACTTTCATCTTCTTCCTCAGTGAAGGAATCAATCCTTTGATGAACAATCTCTTTTGCATATTCAAAACAACAGGTATACACCTAGCATGCCACCCAATGAGTACCTCCAAACACCAAAAATCACAAAAAACTAATTGCAACGGCCTAGAAAGGTCTAGGCGCCATTCCAAGAGCCCAAAAGGTCAAGTTATGTTACACCCCAAATTGTAAGCTACTATGTATTAGTATTGCCTAGGGTCGAATGATTGTAATGAAAATTCAATGATTGAATAAAATATGTGTACCTGTAGACATGGAAAATGTACAAATGTCATTTTGGCACACTTGATCCCGATTACTAACAACATTCCTTCCTGAATCGTACTCTCAACATTTCATCATAATTCTGTCTCTTAATCTAATGAATCATTATTCATCTGATTAAGTCTATCGCCTCCTTTGATTAAATTAATCAATTTAATTTAATTAATCTTACCTTTCTGTTTAATTAAATAATTCATTTTATTTGATTAAATCCCTAAAATCTTCTTATTAAATTAAACATTATTTGATTTAATCTAACATATTCCTTCTTAGTTAAATAAATCAAAATCATTATATTTAATTAACCCTTCCTCTCAATTTGATTTAAATCAATTCATAAATTTAAATCTAAATTGTCACATCACCTAATTCTTCATTAAATTAATCAAAACTTTGATTAAGCTAATCTCTCTCACTAAAATCCTCTAGAGAATGCAACTTGCACAATAAATCAAATACTTTGATTTATTAATTCATCTATTTTCCTTCACAAAGTATCAAAAAAGAATATTCCCTCATTTGAATTCAAAAAGGCCAAGTGGGCTTGGTCCTTCCAAAAAGGCATTCAATGCCTCTTACATGTCCTTGTGCATTGAGCCAAGTGACATTAACTCCATTCTTCTCTCCCCCCAACATGTCACATTCACAATTCAAATTTGAATCCAATAGCATTTATCATGCACATTGACTAAAATGTGCTCATTCCTCCTTCAATCACATGTGGACAAGTGGCCTCTTCTCATTGGTTGGTCTTTTATTCCACATTCATCCAAATCCCTCATTCTTCCAATTTGAGAATCTATAAATGAGAGACTCTTCCTCTCATTCAAACATCCACAATTTGAGTAAACTTACTATACTCAAATCCATCATCATCCACAAGCATATGCAAAGTTACTCTCTTCATCTTGAGAGCCAATTTTGCCCATTTCCATGAACCATTAATCATCTTTCAAGATTTGCAACAAGGTTATGCTCAAATCTCTTCGGAGATTTGACCATTTCACACTCATCAACATTGCAACTTAGGAATTGGGATAGGGCCAATTGCAACACTTCATTGGCACCAATTCCCCCATAAGATCATCATGCTATTAACTTAATTAGGATTGAATCTCTTTTATTTAAAGTTTAATGTGTTCTTCATTTCCTAAGTTTAGTTTGAATAGATGGATTTTATGGAGAATCTCTCATATTTGCATGCATTTTGATCTAACATCTAACCATGTTTGTCGTCTTTGTGCATTTGTAGGTTTAGGGGTTCACATTTTGGCGTTAGAAGGAGGGCAGCAACCATCTCAACACGTTTTTTTGTGGAAAATTCCGTCATTTTCACCTTTTTTGACCACACACAGGAAACTGCACCGCGGATCAGGCACGCGGTCATGTATGGCACCCTAACTCATACGCGACGCTGTATTGCACCGCACCCCTTGAAGACCGCGGCACTATACAACACCGCAATTGCTTCCCGCGCTTGAAATTTAAAAATTTGCCAAACTCCGCCGCTTCCAAACTCCACCGCGTGCCAAACTGCGCTGCACCCGTGGTCTTTGTTTCTGCAGAGCACCGCACACAGTCGACCGCGCGGCACTGTATAGCACCACATCTTTTCCAAACTGCACCACATTTGCTAACTGCGTCCCACCTGCAGTTTTCTGATTTCTTTTTAACTTTTTTTGTGATGCAGGAACTTTCTGAGGTCATAACTTTTGACTCGGATGTGGGTTTTGGCTGAAATTTTACAGGTGGTTTTTCTTTATGAGGTGGCAAGTGATTTGGCAACCAATCTAGATAAGTTGGATGCCATTTTGGCACATTTTTGGGGGCTTCAAACTTTGATCTTGGCCCTCAAAATGACATTTTAAAGTTTTTTCCTAGTTTTTTGAAAGTTGTTTCTATTAATAACTCAAAGTCCATATTTCCAATTTCAAATGTTAGTTGGCAATTCATCCTACTTTAGTTTTGTAAAGATTTTGGAAAAAAATAGGACTCTCAGAATCATAGATGCAAAATTACCAAAAATGAAAAAATCTAAAAATTGTTGAAATTTGCTTAAAAAGGAAATTTTTTGCTCAAAAGTGAAAGAAGGAAAACAAAGGTCAAAGGTTTTTAGGAATTCATCATATCATTGTATCAAGTGTTTTTAAACACTTTTGGGGAGAACTTATAATCCCTTTCTAAGGATTTGTTACTTTCATGCTTTAGCAACACTAGATTTACTTTGGGTTTAAAAATAACAAGCAAATTTTTAGTATGACACCATGCTCATTTTTTGTACAAAGTGTTTTTAAACACTAAAGTGTTTCTCAACACTCTTTAAAGAATTTGATAGGTTCATTGATCTTAGGAAATTTTCCTTTGGGTTCTAAAATAAACAAGTCAAATTTCTTTTCAAAAGTTGCCAAGGGGCTAAAAAAAACTTTAGACAAACACACTAAATTTTGTTTAAAGGATTAAAAAATTGAACAAAGCAATCTCACACTTCATTTTGGTGCTTAAAAAGAATTCATCATTGCTTTGAGGGCTAAAATGAACAAGTGTTTTCAATGTTTTTCAAACTTTTTCACAAGTTAATATCATTTAAAATGTGTATGCGCTTCTCTCAGGCTTCATTGCGATCTTGAGAATCAAAAGCATTTTGGTGATATTAGGTTGTTAAAAAAATTGCCTCCACATTTCAATTTGGGCACTTAAAATGAACAAAACATGCGAGTGTGAATAGACTTATTGCGAGTGTTCTCCTTTTGTTTTTAAACAAAGGTTGATCGAACTACGGATAAGTTTATTCGCTATTGTTTATCTTAGAGGGTCTGCCTTGTGGGAAAAAGTACTCACCCAAGGGAACAACCCAACCGGGAACACGCTAAAGCCAAGCGACTTCCAAACGGTATATAAATGTGGATTCTTGAAGAAAGTTCAAGAATCACAAGGATTATTCCGACGAGATAGACAGCAATGGACTCTCGCCGATGTTGGATAATCCCCCAAGAACGGAATGCCCGCATTAGAACCCTTTGTTTAGAAAAAGGCCAAAACCTTGTCTATCTTGTTGGTCCAAAAGATCATGTCCTTTGAAGCCACCCCACGTTATACATGCAGTCTTGTTGTAGAAATGGAAGGTAAGCCATGGGAGATTCATGGATACTAATGTTTGGCTGACCCGAGAAGTGTGTGCCATAAAAAGAAGCCAGTGTGGTCAAGCATTTAGCCATTCGCACAAGATATGCGCAGCTAGATTCGTCCAAGTGGGAACCCAACAAGATATTGCCTCATCAGCCTAGGGTTGTACATGTGTTTTGAATCGAAACACTTTGCTTGGATCTAAAACAGTGGAAAACAAACATTCAACAAATCATCAGAATTTCAAACCCTTTAGGGAAGCAAATACCTTTGACAAATTCAAGTGCTCATGCTTGCCCTAGGGATTTCATCCTTAGAGGCTTCTAAGCATTTGGATTTCATCTCAATTTGCTTACTAAAGTCAACAATAGGTAACCTTTGCCTTGATTTTCCTTGATTTCCACATAATGCACTTTGTGGGATGAAAGAAAATTAGGGTATTGGACATTTAGTTTGAAAAGCATAATCAATAAAATGTTTGTGCTAAAAAGAACCGAATCTAAACAAGATAAACAAACAATTGAACCACACATGTGCTTGATCCCTTTTGATTCATTTGGTTTCCATGCAAACATTGGTCTTTTGATTTCAATTACTTCTAGGGAAAAGCATGTTCTTCATCACCTTGGTCTTGTAAGTAAGTCCTCATAGGGTCATCTAGGATCAAAATCATCACTTCATCCATCCAAAAATTAATCAAATCCCATCTCACCAACAAATTTTGGAACTTTGCAACATCACTTATGCTAGCCTTTTGGAAAATCAAAATCACCTTGTTTGACTTAATGCACCTAGTCAAATTATCAATCTTCTTGAACAAATTTGCCTCTAGGATAACACAACTTCCTGAGGTCTACTAGTTCATGATCACTTTGATTTGGCTTAACACACTTAGCCAATTCATTCTCTTATGCAAGTTTTCCCTAGGATAACACAACTTCCTAGGGTTTACAAATTCACCATCATCTTGTTTGACTTAACACACCTAGTCAAACTATCCTCAAAATCAAATCGAATCAATTCCTAAAGTCTAGCATTGATCCAAAGTTCTTAAAAGTTTAAACACCCATATCATTCACCCCTTTCATCTTTCATCTCATCACTGGTCCTAAACACCTTAAAGGTTCACTTTCGCAACAAGATCACAACACAAGAAAAACATGGAGTTCAAACTCGACTCATACATCATGAGTAATCCAAGTCAGCCAAACTATCCAAGTCTCACAATGCCAATTGATTATCGAAACTCACATTTATGCATGGCATCATCATCTCCTCCAAACCTCAATGTGAGTATGCCCAATCCAAAGTTTGGAACACCTTTCCCAATGATAGATTTAAATACAAGTCCAAACCTACAAATCTATCAAACGAACAATCAATGCATGAGTCTTATTCCAAACAACACTATCCCATCAAATCCATACATGCGAAGTGCAACTTTACCAAACATGACCGTTTCAATTCCATACTTGGTAAATTTTGGGATAGATACAATTTCAAATCAAACCAATGTTGTTCAAAATCCAAGCAATATGTTGACAAATCCACATGTTGGTTCAAGTCAAGGTAACACCATGCAAAATCAAAGTTACCTAAATCGAGGCAATATGATTCCCAACCACAACAATGTTCAATTTCAATCTATCATGCCAAATCAAAACATCATACCAAATCCTCTCATTTTGCCAACAATATCACAACAAATGGCAACCATCCAAGCAACCCCAACGATTAACACATCTACCATTCCTCAAATGTCTCAAAGACCAAGAATCTCAATCGCACCATTCACCACTCAAACCTTGGCAATCAATGAGACTGTTCCACTCATTCCAACAATCAATACCATTCCCCATCCACCACCGCCGCCGCCGCCAAAACACAACAGGACCAATTCTTTTTCCATCATGTTGCAAGCCTCTCAACAATCTGCCCGCCAAAAGGCACTCCAAGCCCAACAAGCCGCACAAGTTGCACAAGCGGCTCAAGTAGCCCAACAAGCACAGGCTCAAGCTCAAACCCAACACCAAGCTCGGCAGACACAAGCACAATTCCAAGCACTATTGTAAGCAATCCATCAACAAGCAGCTCAACAGCAAGCCCAACAACAAGCATTGTTGGCACAACAACAACATGACCAACAACAAGCGTTGTTGACTCGGCAACAAACACAGGCCTTACTCCCACAACAGAGTTTGCAACAAATTCCCACCACAATTGTTGAAAATAATGATCAAGATCTATCCATCGATGAACACCTTGAAGATGTTTCCACCTCATCTGATGATCAAATCAACATACATCAAGAGCCATTTTTTAGTCATGATCAAGACCCCTCCTACAAAGATCTATTTCAAGGAGTGTTGATGTTATTTGATCCTATCAACATAAACCAAGATCCATCCACCAATGGTCATATTGACAATGTCTCTACACCACCTAATGAGTTAGGGGACATATCTCAAGAATTCACTCCAAAGCATGATGAACATCTTTTCACCAAGGTCTACCAATGATCCTTTCCAAAAAATATGGACATCTTTTGACCTCATAAAATTTGAGAAACTTCCTATGCCTAGTGAAGATATCCAAGAAATCAATCTATTCTTTGAAATTGACCCATGTCAAGAACTTGATCCAAAGCATGTCAAAAGCAATTCTGAAATCATTCAAGATCAAGAATTTGCATCTTCAAGCTACTACAATGATATAATGGACACTCTCCTATCCATACAAGATGATCATATCCATATAAAACATACTCCTCCATCTACCCATAAGATGCTTTCTTTGGATGGACACGTAGATGATCTTCATTCAAAACAAAAGTCGCATACTCTTGATATCACTACCAAGGAACAAGAGTCTCATACTCTTAACATTTGAACACATGATCAAGATATAGACAAATGCAAAGACATATCAGAAATGGGTCATGAAGAAGGCTTCTACAAAAGTTGTAAATTAGAAACGTCACGTGAAAGAATATCAATAATGGATCATGAGGAAGACTTTTGTGTGGAAAGTGAAGCATCAACACCTCTTGAAGAAGCACTACAATCTGATATCTCACAAGACCAAGCTAAAGATATCAATCAGACATTCATCCCACTTATGGAAGATCCTATCACTTATGAACTTGGATCACTCACCTTTGTAAGGGAAAACTATCTTATCAATGAAAGAGCTATCACTTTTGAAGATCCACCACAGAAGAGAGAAAGAGAAACACCTTGTTTCCAAGGTAGATCATATCCTATGGCAAATAATTTTTTTCAGCAGATGAATTATCAAGGCAGAGGATTAGGCCTACATGAACAGGGTATCTTGGAACCAATGCAAATTTTTGGCAATCCTAAGCATCAAGGTCTTGGTTATGTGACAACCAAGGGATATAAACATATCAATAATACTTCCACAAAACTGGGGGTAACTTCGTCTCGAGCAATGGTTAACATAGGGGGCACGAAGAATCCTTATGATGAAACCAATGCCAATACTACAACCAGCCACGTCATGAATCTTCATCCACACATCAACCCATCCATGAATTGGAACCAACATCAAAAGAAAGACTTGAATCAAAGCATGAAGAACATTATCAAAGAGAAAGAAGCTGAGAAGCATAATGCAAAAGTCAAATACACATGGATAACAAAGAATACAAAGAAAGATTATCCCTACCAAACTCCATCAGTCAAAGAAACTATCCATCAAAGATAATAAAAAAGGAAAAAATATCCATCAAAGATGTCCACAAAGGAAAAATCAGGCTTCTCAAGCGACATACAAAGTGTATCAAGCAGTTGGTCCTAATTCCATGCGCATTTCCATATCCACCCATCATTGCTCATCTTCCCAGATTTGGAGAGTCAAAGGTTCCAAACTATCAACCAACCCATCTACTATTCCTAAACACACTACATCCACGCCTCCACGCATGATATCCAATTCTCACATTGACCATGTGTTGGCAGTGACCCTTCATCATAAGGATTCAAACGACACTCTATTGCGATGTGCGCACAAAGACGGAGTTAACTCTGGTATCAACAAAACAGATCAGGGATCTCAAAAGTTGCATTCAAGTGCACGTATCTTGGCAAAGCAACCTCTTCAAGCAGGATGTCGATGGCATGTTATGACAAAAGCATCAACATCAACACCACTGGGTGGTTCAGCATCAGCTTAAAATCTCTTAGAAAATACAAAAATAAATAAATCAGAAAAATGTCCTGAAAAAATGGTCACCTTGATGAAAACCTGGCAAACAGGCGTCTTGGTGACAACAAAAAAATCCAAAAATCCAAAAATCCAAAAAAATCATAAAAATGATTGAAAACAATAAAGAGAAAAAATCATCCTCTAGCGAAAACCATTTTGGTAGCGCTTTGGATAGGTACCATGATGAAAACCTGGCAAACAAGCGTCATGTGTAGAATCGAGCATCTACGTGCGCCAGTTCAGAAGAAAGCATCTTATCACATCCATAATAAAGCTAGCATTCCATCCATATCATTCGTTCATCCATGAACTGTTTATCCAACCCATTACCATCTATCTACTTTATCTTGATCTTGATGAAGGTTTGGTAAACACTTTACACTTGTTTATGGTAAACATCTTGACATGGGTCATTTTCATTGATCCCATCCTATCCAACGTTATTTGAGCCTCAAAGCATTATCTAAACGAGCATCTTATGTTTGAACACCCTTATCTTATTGCAAGATAATTCATTTCCATTGTATCCAAGAATCCATCCATGGAATTCCATACATTGCTAGACACTAGGGGCAAAATTTTGCATCTTTTTAAAGGAATAAATCTCAATCTATATCTTCCAACTAATTTGGTGGTTTGAACATTGGCAAATGTGAAATCAAATTGGTTAAAGCATTTGTGAGCACGAATCCAAATCACTAGCCCATGGCATATTTTGACAGCAAGAAGACGTTCCTTATCAAGCTTTATCTTTCATCAAACATCAATCCAAACAATTCATATCAGTCGCATCTAACTTGTGCGTCAGCATCACATCAAATCATCAAAGCTATTTTGTTCCAAATCAAGTTTCATCAATTTTGATCAATCGAATCCAATCAATTATCACCTTGTTTAACTTAACACACTTAGTCAAACTATCATCTTGTGCACGAGTTTACTCTAGGATAACACAACTTCCTTGGGTTTACAAGTTCATTATCATCTTTGTTTGGCTTAACACACTTAGCCAGATTATCAAACCCAAAACCATCCTCTTCTGTACAAGTTTACCTCTAGGATATCACAACTTCCTAGAGTTTACAACTGCATTATCACTTTTGTTTGACTTAACACACTTAGTCAAACTATCAATCCATCAACCCGATCGATCAACCTTAAGCTTGGTTTTCAACAAAATCTCAAAACAAAGCACTGATATCATCATCGCATATCCAAATTGTCAAAATCATGCGAAAAATTCAAAAACATTCAAAAAATTCATCAAAAATTCAAAAACATCCAAATCATCAAAAATTCAAAAACATGTCGAAATATCAAAAAATCTTCAAAAATTCATCATTGAGTCTTGTCAGTTTTTACCTTGTCGAACTACGTCATCTCTGAGCTTGAACGTAGGCAAGGTTGATCTTTGATCATCCCCTGAGACAGTTAGGGTCAGTCCTTAGGCGTCCGTCGCATTAGCAATCCGTTTGCCCATCTATTTTACATTTAGGTCAATCCTTAGGCATCTGTCGCATTGGCAATCCATTTGCCCATCTAGTTTGCATCTTAAGTCAATCCTTTAAGCAATAAAAGGGGCAATCTGTTTGTCCATCTTATCATCAAGTGAGTTTGTCGTCCGAACTACGTCATCTCTAAGCTTAAACGTAGGCAAGGCCATCCTTGATCGGCCCCCGAGACACAAAATACCAAAAACATTGAAAAATGTGAAAATACCAAAAACAGCCTCAAAATATCTGAAAATCCAAAATGGTGCACCCGTTTCATCTAGCTTTCACCCGTGATTTTCATCACTCGTAATAAAATCAATCGTCGCCTCCCACCCTTTGGTGAGTCAGTCAGAAGTAAGTTTAGCAAGTTCAAAAGTGAACGCCTAATCGTCAAAGTCTCGAAAGTCTAAGTCAATAAGCAAGCAAGTTGGTCAACTTGGAGTATCAATAGCTTATCACCCAATCAATCTCATCAAAACCCTAATCACAACATGTACTAGGATGAAGCTTTCCTGCGATGGACATAAGCATCAGGTACCCCACAATAGTTTAGCCTTGGCTAGCGGTACGAAGAACATCAGCTTGTTTGTTTGCTTTATTTGGTCTTTTATTTGGTCTTTTGTTTGCGATTCCATTTGGTTGCCTATATATATGATGCCCTTCATTTGTGTTTAATCATCAAGTCAACCATTCACTCAAGGAGAAGAAATCGATCTAAGCAGCAGATCATCATCAATTGTAGCAGCAGATCGATTCAAGGAGAAACATATTATTTTGTATCATTTGCATCTAGGAGAGGTGTTGTTCATTGTATCGATTAGGCATTGTGTTGTGCCTAAGTTGTAAGCAGATTTCTGCTCATATATAATAAATATATAAGAGATATATTGGTTGGGTTTTTCTCCCTCAGGTTGGAGGGTTTTCTCAGGGTATTTGCTATGTTGTGAGTCTGATTTGAATTAAATTTTTGTACATTTCATCTGATCATTAAAAACTAACATGGTATCAGAGCAGGTTTGAAGAAGATCTTGATCAGATTTGTGAGTTACAGCGATACCCTTTGTTCTCTTCTCTTCATTGATTTCCTCTATCTCTTTGTCAAGATGGTGAACAGTCTTAAGATAGAGGATAGGCTTGAGGGAGCATCTAATTTAATTTCATGGAGATTCAGAATTATGCTCACCTTGGAGGAAACCGAGTTGGCAGAATTTGTGGAAACCTCAGCTCCCGAACCTACGGATGAGGAAGAAAAGGCTCTATGGAAGAAGAAAGATATTAGGGCAAAGATGATGTTAGTTGATTCCATAAAAGATCATATTGTTCCTATTGTCTCCAGGCTAAAGACGACAAGAGAGATGTTCAAAACCTTGGAGAAGATGTACGAAATCAATAACACAAGCCGGGCACTTGCACTGAAGCAACAACTCCATCATTTGAAGATGGCAAAAGGAGAATTTGTTATTGCCTACTTCATGAGAATAACTGAGTTGAGAGATTAGCTCTCTTCTATTGGGCATGTTGTTCATAGCAAGGACTTGACCATGTTGGCTCTTAATGGTCTTCCTTCATCTTGGGAGTCTTACATTCAAGGAATCAATGCAAGATCGAAACTTCCCAAGTTTGATCGATTGAGGGCGGACTGTATTCAACAAGAGTCTAGGTTGGCTGCAAGAGATATTGGGCAAAGCTCCACTAATGAAGACATTCATGTTCTTGCCACTCAATCCTTCAAGAAGAAAGGGAAAGGTGGAGAGAAAGGATATTTCAAGAGGAATAGAGACAAAGAAGTTGATGGTGTTCCTGCGTTCAAAAAGAAGAGGTATCTCTCCAAAGTCAAATGTTTTCGATGTGACAAGTATGGTCACTTTGCAAAGGAATGTCCTACCAAGCCTAGGCAGCAGGCCTCCATTGCAGATGTTAATAATGTCTCTCCGCAAAAGGATTCAAGTGAATACCTATTCTATTCAACCTTGTCAAGCAATGTGACCACCGACACCAACACTTGGTTGATTGATGTGGTGCCTCTCGCCACACCATTGGATTTAGGGAGCATCTATCTAACTTGGTGGAAAAAGATTCTAGTGAACAAGTCATTATTGGAGATGATGCTAGTTACTCTATCAAAGGAGTTGGGACCTCCTCTCTTCACTTGGATTCCAACGTTTCCTTGCAATTGGATGATGTGCTATTTGTTCTAGGCATCAAGAGAAACCTTGTTTCCATCTCAGCTTTGGAAGACAAGGGTTACCGATTTGCATTCTCAGAAGGTAAAGTTCTTATATGGGCTAAGAACTCCAACATCAAGACTGCTCAGGTGATTGGAGTTAGACATGGGTGTCTCTACAGACTATGCACTCGTCCTCTTCAGGCTCTAGTGCATGATTCTTCAAGTTTGTGTGATCTTTGGCATCGAAGATTGGCTCACCTTCACTTTCAAGCCCTACCTATCATGGAGAATATGGTCACCGGCCTTCCAAAATTCAACCAAGAGCATGAAGGTACTTGCAAAAGTTGCGCCTTAGGTAAGAATACAAAAGGTCCATTTCATAGTAGTGAAAGTAGATCCAAAATTCTTGATCTCATTCATTCTAATTTATGTGGTCCAATGTCTGTTGCATCTTCGAGTGGTTTTTTGTATTACATTATTTTTATTGATGACTACTACAGAAAGACTTGGATTTATTTCTTGAAATCTAAAG
>VCHN02005171.1:0-10197 GCA_007115665.2 Sequoiadendron giganteum
AACAGATATTTCATAATCACCGCAGTTTACGAGTAATACACTATCAAAAATTGTTTCCCTTTTCACTTTGGACCCTTAAGGGATCGAGTCGGTTGAACCTATCTCAAAGTGATTGTGCTCTCTTTTCATAGGAATTAGGTGGGCAGCAGACTTAAATCTATTTTAGTTATAGTTTGGTTGGATTTCAAGTGATATTGTGCATTTTAGAAGCCAATTACGGATGGTCGGTCTGTATACCCTGTTTTAAGGGTTTTGAGTGCATTAAAATGCAATATTAAGCCTTCCACCCACTATATGTTACCTTTTGGCTTGTTGTGACTTTACCTTTGGTCGTCAAGAAGGGAGGGTTTGAGACTTTGTAGGGGCATCCATTTTTTGTCCAAATTCAATGGTTTGGGCATGGTACAGGCTTGTATGTGGTTTTTGTCTGACTGTCCTATCGGGCAGTGCTACAAGGGTTAAGGGAGGCCTAAAGGCTAGAGCGATGAGAAAATGGAATTCCTTAGGTGCAAGTTATGGTGTTATGTCCTAAAGTGGTCAGGAGAAACATGTTCTGGGGTAACAAATCTGGTCTAAACCTCTATCTCAATCTGATTGGCCAAAATCCCATGTCAAGTGGCAAGGTTACCCTATTGTGAGTTTGGTGAATTGACGTCCAAGTGGGCATATTTGAGAGAAGTTGTTTCATCTCTCCTATTTGGTTGATCCACTCTTCATCATGGTTCTTGTTTGGAACAACCTCATTAGGTCCCCTTGTGGCATTGTAGATTGGTCCATAGTAGTTGTTTGGTTGAATGTCATACCCTAAGGTATGTTAGAGATGACCTAGGTTGCATCAATTTCTATGAGGAATACGCTACCCCTACCTTGTCAACCCTATGGATTTGGAAAGCCAGTGAGCTCACTAGCTTTCCAATTCAGTAGGATTGAAAAGGTAGGTGGTGTAGGAGCACCTAGGCACCTAGTCACAAATCTCCATGTTTGATGGTCAGAATGCACCCTTGCATTAAAAATGTGTCAACAAGTGAGTTTGAAAGCCTAAAAGGCAACATGAAATATTGTATCTCAATGAAATAATGTAGTCATTAGTTTAGTTAGTAGGAAAAGTGATACAGTTGCAAATTTGTGAGTTGCATAATGCAACAAATTTGTAATTGCAATGGTTATGTGTTTTGAAAAGTTGGTTTCTTGGTGGTTAGAGGGATTGATCAGTTATAGGAGGATGAAAAATTATATGTAAATCTTGGAGAGGCTTGAGTTGTGGTTGTTGTATTGGAGGGAAAAGAATAAAGCTTGGAAATTACTTTGATTTCTCATAGTTTTACTTATTTTTCTGAGTTCCCTACCTGCATACAAGCCGAACAGGTCTTATATGTATTGAATTCCCTTGAGAAATAGTAGATAGATTTTATAACTTGTGTTTGGTGCCTTGGCAAGGTTTGGTTTAATCTTTTAGTGCCTTAATTCATCAAACTTCTCCTACTGGGTTCTTGAACAACCTTAAGGATTTGGGGTTATTCTAATGGCATAACCATCATCCCACCTAATTTCATCAAATTTTACTTAGTGGAATGATGTAGTTGAGTGTAGGGAATGTTATTTTAGGAGTAGGAGGTGTGGAAGGATGATCCCTTGGCTTGAAGAATGAAAGGAAGGGTAGGAGGTGTGTGTTTTCCCTTGGAAATCGATGGGACAAACCTATGGAATGAATAAGCCATATTGTTAATGGTCAAGTGAATGTTCCTTAAGCATGGGTGAACCTATTAAAATATTTATATGTAGTTAGATTGGGTAGGAATGGCTGGGAAGGTGAAGATTCAATGAAAGTACCCTAAAACCCTAGTTATTTAGGCTACAAGGAGGGTTTTTGCATTGGAGGCTTGTTTGAGAATTTGGGGTCAGGAGACTTGGAAAATCCTTGGTTTGGGAACTTGAGTCAAGAATTTTTTTGGGTTAGAAGGGTATTTGAATCCATGATTAGTTTCCTAAGTGTTTTGGAAAAGTTTGGCCAAAAGTCTAAAAAACTGATTTCCAACTGTTGCAAGGGAAACGTATGTCAATAGGTGAGTTTTGAGGAATTCAATGAATCTTCCATGGGGATTGTGCAAAGTTGATTTAATTATCATTGATTGGATGTTAACAACCTATGTAGGGTCCTTTTTTATTTTGATGCTATTTTACAAGGTTGAGTTAATTGAAAGTTGATGTCTTGCTTGGCATATTTGAGAGAATTTGTGTCAATTTGTGTCTTGGGATACCACCACCTATGCATTAGTAGGGGCAATAAAATATGCCTTTCTACAATTATATTAAACATTATTTCATTCTTACTAATAAATCCACATGTTTTTCCTTGAAGACAACTTTAAATGTAAACCATGAAGCATTACAACTAATTTTAAATGTAATATACACATTTAATTGAGGCATATATTAAGGAATATACACATTTGCATGTATTAATTTCTCATAATTAAAAAAAAAAAAAAAATACACTAAGTCAATGACAAATATTACAATAGTGATGGAAGAACATCTTGAAAATCTTCCCATTTGTCAATACTTGTAGCAATACATGCAGGGAAATAATCCTCCCATTTCCAACATAGATCAAGAAATATATTGTACTTGAGAAAGGACAAAAGGAGTTGCTGCCCAGTTTTGGTTTTCCATTCCACCTCAGCTGGCCCAACTATTTTCATTCCAAAATGGTTCAAAACATGTACATCCCTTGCTCCCTACGAAACACATGGGTAGTAGCCTCTCTGTGGTTGTGTAGTATCATAGGAATTTGGTCCACAAAAAACCTGCAAAAGCCTCTCAATCTTAGACATAGACTCACATAAAAATCATTAAAAGAGCAATAACTAAATAATGTCAGTCATACAGCTGATGAGACCTACTATCACCTTCATGCATGCTAGATAAGGACGTCGATTGAAGGTCCTACAATGGTGATGTGCCCCATTGCTACTTTATCATCTCTTGATGAACCTACATATAAATTTCAAATATATCACTGAGAGGCTTAACATAAAACATGTAGCATATAAGAATCTGATAAATCTAGGAGATGGAAAAGAAAGAGAAGATTGACAACCAGAAAATGCACCAGCAACTAATGTTTCTCATACCACATAACACTTGCACCACCAATTGATGTTGTTCTTTTCTTATATACTTTGACAAACTTCAGTATTACCTATAGTCACAATCAGAAAAGGATCAATGATAGTCATAAATGCATATGACATCAAATAGTAATCGTGAAAAATCCTTATTGCAAGGTGTTGGTCCAAAAGAGTGATCAATAACATGGCTTTACAAATTCAATGTGCATACTTACAAATCAATCCAAGGAACCATCTGGGTCTGCTCTAGTCTTTATTGTCTCATGGTCAGACTCACGCACTTTCCACAAGTTCTTGTTCACAGGTTTACCATTATATTTGATCAAATGAACGTTGGTGGTGACGACAAAGTTCGAATACTGAAGAATTTTCCGATGCATGTCAAAGTCCTCAAACAACCAAACTGCAACATTCTTAACTAGATACCTTCGAAGCCATGTTCCAGTAACAACCACCGAACCTGTAGGATATTCTATGTTTTCTCTGTCTATAATTGGGGACTCCAATTTCTTTTTGGCCTCAATACAACGACACAAGTAATAATCTGTACCCTCTTCATTGTCTTCATCTGCAATTACCACATAAACGTGCCCTGCATTGATATGTTCATCTTGTTACATTTATTTACTAAGCAACATAATAAAACTTGTAAGTAAGATATATTACCTAGTTCTAGTAGGTCCGATACATGATCAAAGTCAATGGATGATTGCATCTCCGTGATTTGTAGAGCCATCGGGAGCTGATAAGTGTCAAGTGGGGTTAGACTTCTTACAGACCATTCATCAACCCACTCTGTTGACTCACAATCATTCCATGATTGAAGTGTACATGCATAACAAAAGCATGCCATCTTCCTTGTATGGATAGTCCATGTACCTGCATTGGAGCTTCTAAAAGAGTGTAGCTCGCTCGATCCTATTAGTGTACAACAATCCTCATATTTTTCAATGTTAGTATCATCTACTAAATGAAAAAATCTACGAACTAAAGAATTTCCTTCACTACCTAGACCCATTGAACCATTGCACCACTGGACAATTGATCTTGCATCTGTCAAATTTATACTATTTGTGTACTTTAACTCTTCTCGTGCTAGGGCTCTTTTGATACATGCACCTACTACATCATGCTCCCCCTTTCCATGCTCGGCCTTTGAGAAGTTCCACATATGTTGAACACCACTAATCCTATGCATCTTGCTCAACCAGTAAAACATTCAGGCGTTCTTGAATTGTGATGTACAATTATCTGACCATATGATATGTTGACTAAATGGTATGCCCCTGCTAGCTAGATCGGCATAGAACATATGAAAGCAACCTTGAACAAACTCTGCAGAATGTGTGCGATCATCACTGATGTAAAAGTGATACTCCCTCAATACTTTTCTATTTTCCTCTGTACTATCATTTGCATGAATGAATGCTATATGTACAAATATAGAAACCTGCATAGAGTTGTAGTACTGTGATTGCACCTCGTTTTTGTGGTTGTAGCATATAGTTCTCAGCGAAGTCGACAACTGAAATGATATGACGAAGTGGAAATGTGTCCTTGCATAACTTGAATTGTGAGTCCAACCATTATGCTCTGTGTGTATGCATTGCATAATCATAAACCACCCGATCACGAAAAATGCCCATAAACTGATACACTGGAACCTTATCACTAACCAATTCACACTTATTTGCTTCTTTCCCATCTTTTAGACTGCATGCCACTGTTGTATATTTGCCAAATTCCATAATTTTGTCTCCAATTGTGTGTGTACTAGACATGTGTTGGAAAATTGGAAAATGTTGCATCCCACCACAATGATCACATGTGCCATCCAAACATGATTTTTTCTAAAAAAAATTGACCATCCTCTCTTTCACATAAAATGGAAGACAAAATTTCCTTGACAATTTAGGTGGAGGCATTATGTTACATTCCTGCAAAACATTGTCAGTATGCATATCTACACATATACGTCGATAAACATCATAATGGTTAGAAAACTCAATATGAACCCTACAACAACAAGTAGTGCGTGTGTGATTTATTTTGACATAAAAAGGATTTAGCATTTCAAAATACCTTTGACATATTTTAATTTCAGGAAACTTATGTACAAAGTCCGTAAAAAATTGGGTTTGAGTGGTATCCAAATAATGCATTGGATGTGGCTCATGGTTTTTACTACCAATTCTCCTTCTTACAACATCTCTTTGATTAGGAGAGGTCCTTGTGTTATCCTTCCAATAATTCACAATTAAAGATCTCAAGCCTTGAGCAATTCTTGTGTCTTTTCGTGGCACTCTACCCGAAAATTCCCATAACTCATTGCTATTTGGATCCTCCACTCTTTCACGCCTTCCTTTGGCTCTCATTAAAGATGATCTACTTATTTTCAAAGACTTACTTGCCTTTGTAAGGTTCACCTTGTTCCTTGTTTGACTGCTTAACAATGTTGTTGTCATCACAGGTCGTGTGGCACAACTATCCTTCGTGCGTGAGGTGGAACCCACACTCTTGTATGCACTCATCAAGTTCTTTACAATGGAATTTTCACTTGAGTCATTCAAAACTCTTAGCCCAAGAGCCTTCATGATGGGCCTAAATTTGAGTTGCCTCATCATTTCAACAAATAGTTGGCATCTTCCACCCTCACTTAGCTTCACAAAAAACAAACTCCATATCCTTTGTGCATATCTTTGACATGTACATTTTGGAATCTTATCAGGAATCCATTTCAAAACATTGGAATCAATATCAATAAAAAATGTAGGTTTTATGTGCAAAACTCTAGGAGGAGTTCTCAAATGTAAATTTGTGTCAATATTGGGAAGGTCAACAACATCGGGGATAGATCATGTACCTTCAATTGGAGGTGCAATTGATGACATACCTTGAGATTGACATGTAAACGATGTTGTACCTCCAACTTGAGATGTCGTTTGTGGAGTTCCTTCAAATAGAGATGTGTTTGTTGATGTACTTTCAAAATACAATGTTTTTGATGGTGTGTCTTCAATTGGAGATGTGATTTCTGATGTACCTGGAAAACCACATGTTGTTGTCAATGTGTCTTCAACTGGAGATGTGCATTGAGCTTCACTTATGGTTGATGATGTGCCCCCAAATTTTGTATCCATTCCTATCCTTCCACGAACTTTCCTCATTCGTGCCCTTTTTTTTTCCAATTTGACATCTCTCTTAGATTGCATGGGAATTTGTAGCTTTATGGGCTACAATTCCTTTGCTTCACGAGCTACATTTTTTTATTCTCTTCTCCTTACATTTTTAGCTGCACGTTCTTTTGATGTTAGAGGCTTTGATCATTTCCTCAACATGACCTTGGATGCTACATGTTCACAAACACACATAGAACAAAATTAATTAATGCATTTTACAAAAATATTGATATCATTGATTACATTGCATTAAATATGAAACACACCAAAGCATTTTATGAAAGAAGGCGGTGAGTTGTTTGGAATTATCAAACATGTTTATGTTACACAATATTTTTCATACATGATGGAGTTAGATATCTATAGGGTTAGATATTAGAGTAGGGATTTTGAGTGTGTTTGAAGAGTTGGCAAAGTACCTAGAGGCTGATGCAGTACATGTAGGGATCCACAATGAACTTGTTCAAAGATTTAGAGGAAGGCTCTTAATAGACTTACACACAACTTGATCACTTAACTTACCAAGAAACACCATTTTTGATGCAGAGAGGGGTGGAAACCATTCAATACAAAAAATCAATGAGAATCAATCAGATTCCAAAGCAAAACTAGATGTTCAATTGAAAATCCCAACTTCTACCAAGCTTTCACTTGTAGCATAGGTAACCCAATTCAAGGGCCTTTTCACCAGTATTTTCCAAAAAACTTGACAAAATCAAGGATGATTAAGATACCCATTTGCAAGTTATAAAACATAGGTAAACCCTAGCATCAACTCCTTTGGACCAACATTGACTTCCAATAGACCCACCTTGGAAAAGGCTATTCAATTGGCCTAATTTACAAAGAGAGTACCTTTTAAACACTACATATTCACTCAAAATCCTCAAACAAAAGTATTTTATGTGTTAAAACCTCCAATTTCTTGATTTGTTTCTAGGTCCAAGACCTCTAGACCCCTAATACACCAAAACCTCAATTTCAAGAAAAATACTTGGGGTTTTAATGAAACTCCTATCTCTTGGACCTGCCAGACCCATACAAAGCACCAAACACACTTACTAGACCCTACACATGGTGAATAATACATTACATGGACAGTCCTTCCCACATTTTGTCAAAACACTACTTGAAGCCCTAATTTTCACCATGAAAAGACCCTGCTACAGTCCTAGAACATTATCCCAAACACCCAACCTTGACCCCACAACATTCTAAATAGGTTAGGAATGTATTTTAAAAGTTAGAGGACCCATTCCACAAGTTACAGTAGGCAAAAAAAGTGTAATGGGTCGAATTACATAATGAAACCCCTCAATCCAAGAACATTGTGAAAGTAGGTAGCAACAGTAAAAGCAATATAAGTTTCGCTGTACAAAATGTTAGAACCTCTAAATAGATGAAAAAGAAAGATAATTCATTAATATACAACATCCAACTGGTTTCATATCATCTTAGAGTTCGTACAGGCTGTACAACAACAAGAAAATTGAGAGAAACCAGTAAATTTCTAGAATTTATAACATTCTTCTTGATAAAAAAAATGGGGTACAAATCAACCAACAACCTCTCCTTCGAGGCATTGAAGGTTATTAAACATATTTTGATTTCATTCCAACTCCCTCAAACTTTGCAACTTTTGCATCTTTTAGCAACTTTTCTGACCACATTTAGCCAAATTGCAAGCTATGACACAACTGAACTCCCTTAGCTCCAAATACATTATAAAATGGTCTAATTGACCTTATTGAACACAATATACTCAACATTAACTAAAATCCTAGCATTTGACCATGCTCACTAAAGATGACATTTTTGACAAAATTGAGCTTACAAGGTGCTCCTGCACAAGAGGCCTGGAATGTTGATTTTGAAGTTGTGGACCTTTTGACTAGCATTATTGAACTTGAACTTTAAAAAGGTTATGATAAACAAATCACGGATTAGAGTTTCTAGTAATATTGAGTTTATTTCATTCTGTTAGGAGTGACTGTTGTATGAATAAAATATTTTGAGCAATAGACTTACATATGGTGGGTTTTGTTAAAATCTTCCAGAGGTTTAGAATGGTAGTCATCTTGAAAAGCATAGCTTGTTATTTATGGATGATCTTTGTTTTTTTTTAGATGTGAATTGGTCAGCTCATCATTGAATTGAGGTTTTTTATATTGAAGATTGTTTGAAACTGATCTAATTAAATGATTGTTGAAGGTTTTGTCTCCCTGCTCTACATCACTGACCTAGGGTATAAGTTGTTGCCACCTAAATGAAAACTAGAGACTCTTGTGTTTATTTTTCTCAGAACCAAATTTTTGATTGTCAACGAAGTCATGAAGAATATGAATTCAAAAAAGGGTTTGTGATGCTATATCTTATAATTATTCACTATTTCTTTGGCAGTGAGGTAGCTTAGAAAGACAATAAGCATTCTCAATTGCACAAAATTTCCCATTTTTTTATTTATTAGAAAGGTAAATGGTATGAATGAATGGAAACTTGCATTAACAACTATGTCAACTCACTTGAATTTATCTAAGCACATGTTCAATGAAGGTGAATTTTTTATGGAACAAAAAAATTAATGGACACTTGCATTAACATTGATGAAAGCTATTAGGTTTTCCAAATTAGATGAAAATAATTTTTTTCCAAATTAATTGAAAAAGAATGAAATACAGTGAATTCCACTAGCCATGCTGGAAATGGACTACTATAAGCAATGCAAATAGAATTCATAAGTAAATTTATGTTAAGTAAATGTCATGTTTTTTAATTTTTTTGTTCTTCAAACTCATAAAAATTGAACTTTTTTATGCAAATCCCATCTAATTCAATGTTGAATTCTATGTCCAATTGTTATGATTTATAAAATCATTAAGGAAATTTAGTTTATATTGTCAAAAACAAACAAATATACTAAATACAAACATTTCAATTTACCAAAATGAATATATTACCTCAAATAATGTAAAATGATGTAGAAACTTCAAAATGTCTTCTTCTACATTGTCTACCATACAGATTGCTGGTAAAAAGGTGATGGATAAAGCATAGATTGGTATAATATGAATTCAACTGCATAAAAAAAGGCATTTTTGACTCGGATAAAGCACTGAAATAGACAAATACAAGAAAATATGGGCCTGAATCACGGGGTGAAGCCTTATTTTTACTGTTTCAAGGTAAAACAAATTTGGCACAATCCAAATTTGGCGAGCGCCAAATATGTTCCTCTGAAAAGGAGAGACTTGAGAGAGAGGGAGAGACACAAAGTGGGACATAGATAGAGGGAGTGAGAGAGAGAGGGAATGAGAGAGAGAGGGAGTGGGAGAGAGAGAGAGGGGGAGGGAGACACCTGAGAGAAGGAGTGGGAGTCAAAGTGGGAGAGAGGGGGTGGGAAGGAGAGACCTAAGAAAGTAGGGTGGGAGGTAAGTGAGGCCTGACAGAGAGGGATTGTGAGAGAGGGCATTGGAGTGACACTGATTAGTGTAGGTAGGATGGGAGGGAGTGAGACACAAGAGAAACAGACTTGAGAGGGAAAGAATTTATTCAGTTATATGGTGGGGTGGAAGATATTAGAGAGGGAGTGGGAGAGAGATAGAGGGAGTGAGAGAGAGAGGGAGGGAGTGGTAGAGAGAGAGAGGGGGGGTAGGAGGGAGAGACTTGAGAGAGAGAGGGGGAGGGAGAGGGCATGGGAGAGAGAGAGGGTGGGAGGGAGACACCTGAGAGAAGGAGAGGGAGTCAAAGTGGGAGAGAGGGGGTGGGAAGGAGAGACCTAAGATAGTAGGGTGGGAAGTAAGTGAGGCCTGACAAAGAGGGATTGTGAGAGAGGGCATTGGAGTGACACTGATTAGTGTAGGTAGCATGGGAGGGAGTGAGACCCAAGA
>VCHN02004316.1:0-12162 GCA_007115665.2 Sequoiadendron giganteum
GGAAGGTGAGAAACATATGCGGTAGAGCAGTATACACCGCAATCCCACAGTAAGAAGCCTTGAGCAAGGAGGTAGTGTGGTAAACAACAGAAGGGAAGGGAAAAACACTGCCATACCACAACAAGTATAATAAGAGATGTCGGTAGTATGGTAATCGTGGCATCATTACAATTTACAACACTAAATGCAACAAATCATGTCAGTCACAATCCATTTGAATAAATCATTTAAAGAATCAAGAATATAGCCCACCAAAATACTCTAAAAATTTCATTGAAATCTTATTTTCAAGCATAACCCACCAAAATGGAGTTTTCATTTTAATAAACATACAATAAAACCTTTGTTGAAACCTTATTTTTAGGCATAGCCCACCAAAATGGAGAAGTGTTTCAGTAAAGAATGATAGAGAATGGTAAGGAGATGTGTGTGATAGGAGGCATAGGATTCATTGGTGTTTATCAATTCTAGCTCTGATCAACAAGGGTTACAATGTTCGTGCTACTGTTTGTAATCCAGGTATTTAATTAACATATGTTTTCATAATCTCAAATTCCTTTAGATGCGTTTGAAGTATCAATGTATCCTACATAGGGTTTAGAATGACTTATTTTAATTTAAAAAAATAAATCAGATGCTTTTGAAGTATCAATGTGTCTTATATAGGGTTTAGAATAATTTCTTTTAATTTTAAAAAATAAATAAATGATGTATTTTCCTGTGATTAGATAATGTGGAGATCTCCTAAATCTGCCCTAGCACACTATCCTCTTTCACACTATGTTCATTACTCCAGCTGCTAGGGTTTTGTATTTGACATCTTTAATATCTTCATGATAGTGGCTTTTAAATAGATCTCAGTCTTTGCTTTAATATTTATCATGGTAACCCTTGAGTTCCCTAATCCACCTTCAATCTCTTCTAAGAACATTTTCTTAAGCTAGACTGCATAGTATGCATATAAAGAAAGTCCTTCATACCTGCCATTTTTCCAAACCACCACTCACTGCCTTGCTTAAAATGTTGCCTCCATAAGCACAATACCATGTTTTAAAATCATGGTTACCAGTGATTGACCATTAAGGTCACTACTTTCATCAAGATACAATGAGATTTTTGTCTTCAAACTTAAGGCATTATGCAAGATAACATTGTGAATTGTTTGTTGTGTACAATTTGATTTTCTTGCACATTTACTGCTTTGCTAACTGCCTTTAAGACTAGATATTGCACCATCATTTTCAATCTCAAACAACTCACTCACTATCACTTGAAGATTCCTTTCATGAGCATCCTTGTAGAAAATCAAACTATTCCCTATAGATTTCCTACTTACTTACTAATATAGGGGACTCATTGTTTCATGGTATTTTGAGTTTTATTTAGAAGGGGTTAATATGTGGCATTTTTATGTGTAGGAAGAATAGATTGTGATGCAACGTTTGGGTATGGATGGTTTAGGAAAAATTGGATTGCTATCAGTGTCATAACCAGGTTGGATTGTACCTTGAGCCGATGTGAAACACTTCCAGGTGTTTTTGCTTCAAAGAAGAACTTGTGTGTAGGAATTTCCAAATATCCAATAGAGGAAGTTCCTACATTCTGAAGATAAAATCATAAATCTGCTTATCCAGTTTCTAATCCAACCTGACATCTTTAATATCCGAGAGAGAAAGTTTATATATTCTAAAGATAAAATCATAAATCTTCTTATCCAGCTTCTGATCTAATTTGAGGTCATGAATATCAAACGAGAAAGTTCCTATATTCTAAAGATAAAATCATAAATTTTATCGGTCCAATTGGAGATCCAATTTCAGGTTGTGAAGCTCCAATAGAGAAAGTTCCTACATTCTAAAGATAAAAAAATAAATTTGTTGGTCCAATTTGAGGTCCAATTGTAAGGATTTGTCTTTTTAATTATACTTTTTGACATTTGTCTTGATACAAATTGTTACTTTAGAATTATGGTATTTATTTTCTTCTAATGTTTTCAACCCTCATTTTAGGGAAGAGCTCCGAAGATGGTTCCTTCAGATGGAGACTACACTTTTCCGCTATAGGTTCCATTTAGAAATACCAGAAGCTCAGGTACCGTCATACTTAGGTACAACAGAGTTTGAGGTTACCTTGTTCTCCTTGATACAAAATGTTGTCCTTAAATCCCTCTTAAGCAACATTCACTGTTATGGACTTCATCATTGTACCTTTCATGCATTCGATTTAATTTGTTATGTGGAAACATGTTGTCTCTGTGTTTGCAAGTGATGACTATTGTGTAAGCTTTTAATCTACATGACTGCCCCTTATGTTCAATTCTTGTGACTATTATGATGCTTGGGGCTGCTTAATTTTAACTAGATTGTTAATGAAAACTATCTTGGAATCCTTGATGATCAGTTTTGTCAGAATCATGGCTATGTTGATAGTGGAATGTTCTTATTAATAAGGATAAATATTTATCAATAAGGAGATTACCCCTTACCAACATACTCCACTATCCTTGCAAAGATTGATCTTTAATGCTTCATGGATGGTTTACTTGTTATTATCCTTCTCAAATGAAACAATAGGGTAGCAGGATGGGCTCAACCCTTGTGGGAGCCATATTTCACCCCACATGTTGTAACCAGATGAACAAAACAACAATCTAATTTTATCTATACTTGCACAATGAGAAAACATGTTAGATAAAACCCAACATATGATAGATATGTTTGATAACTTTCTTGTTTTCCGAGACATCTATGGTATGCAAGTTATTTGAATGCACATGATGATCAAATTATATGTTTATAGATGTATGCACATATTTTGACTTGTGATCCTTCATTGCTCTAACAACACTCTTCTCACTCAAATGCAGGGAACCTAGGAGCAACAAGGAAGACATCAACTTGGAGGCTTAAACAGTCAAGAAGACTGACGTTGATGCAAAACAAAGCAACCGAGATTCATCATTTCTCTTTATGTACATTTTTCTCTTTTGTATCTATAAATGTATAGTTTTTCGATTACATGCATTCAAATAGTCAGTTCCACAGCTTGTGTAGAACAACATACATTTACATTATCAATAAAGACTATATTTTTGAAAGGATTATGCAATGTTTCCTATATTATATACATCTTTATAAGTGCAATCTAGTAATGTAATCTTCTAATTTTGTTTATGCACATGAATGTAATGTAGCAGAAATAAAAATGTACCTTACTCTTCATTTCAAAATCACAAAAGCTCTACCTGATTGAGTTATTAAATTTTGTTTCTTCATGAACATATGTTGATACAAAATGAATGGAAGAAGCATCCAAGTAATCCTATTTTTTTCTGCCAACAATTCATACCAAAGATTGAACAATTTAAGGATATCACAATAGGTAATTTGTATCGACACAAATAATATTACTGAAGCATTTCAAAGTTTAGGCCATAAGAATCATCCTTTTTTAAACATGGATTGTGTTGTAGCCAAAATTCCATCCTAATTATTTTTGCATACTTCCATTTTCACTCATCTCTTACATCCACCATATGCATAGAATTCCTATCATAATAACTTATATTTAATAAAATCCCTCACGTGAGCTTCCAAATAAAACCCTTGATCACAACATCAAAGTGTATTCCTCCTTTGAAATAATCCTATGATTTCTCATAGAATATTTCCAAGATGCCATGTCGATGAGAGTCCCTCCAAAGTCTCCCTGACATTAGCACAAAGCACAGATCAGAAATGTAGATGAGACACCCCTATGATGAAGCGAATTATTTATATGTCTCATCGATGATGTAAAATAGTGAAATTTCAACAAGGTACAAACATATTGAGGAGACAATCACTTATGTCACATCGACAAGGTATATCTACAAGTGCTCGACGAAACAAAACTCTTGGATATAAGAAAGAAATTATCGCTGAGACAGTGGCATATCAACAAGAAACATTAACTTGTCTCATCAACACTAGAAACCAACATTAGAGGAACACAAGATCTAATGTCAAAGAGACATTGAGATATCGATAAGACAAATAAGATTGTCTCATTGACACTCTTCAAGTAATGATCAAAATTATACACTACTATACCGTCGGGAAGGTGAGCAATATATGCAATAGAGCAGTATACAATGCAACCTTGCAACAAGAAGCCTTGAGAAAGGTGGTGGTGTGGTAAACAATATAAGGGAAGGGAAAAAAACCACCATACCGACATATCGAAGAAACAATGAGCATTTTAATTATAAGTCTCTTCGACAATTATGAAATGATGATTAGTTTGATTGATGTGACTAATGAAAATATCGATGAGACTACCGCTATTAATGAAGAACTTGATCATAAAGGTGATGTGATGAAGTGTCTTGAAATTTGATAAATATGGCCTCAAAGAAGTTGAAATCACTGTGAATTATAATTGAAGGATTTGGAGAACCAAGTTGGATAGCGATAGGCAACTGGAAATTTGTAGCATTTATCCAAGTAAGTGGTCTAGACTCAACTCAAATTATTTTCTCTGTAAGTAGATGAAAGCATTGAATGAGTAGGGTTGAGATGGAAAAAACCTGAGGAAAATAGAAAGCAAAAAGACAGAAAAATGAAGCTAGGCAATTGATTCAAGACTTAATTGATCAGTGTCCTGGGTCTAGTCCAAAATCCAAAAGAATAACATAGCTTAACCCATCGTGTGTGACATTAGAAGATAAACATAAAAAATTGGGAGATGTATGGACTCCATGTAGGGGTTATGACCTCTTTATTTATCATTATAGGAAGAAATTTTGGCATAGCCCAGTGTCAAACCCATGGAATTTGAATTTTGGTAAACTTGTAGTACCCAACATCTTTAGGAACATAGAGTTAATCAAGGTGTTGGAAAAGAATTACAATCTGAAGATGAGAGAAATTCATTTGCCTGATGGGTCATAGTTCATGGTCATAAAGCCAAATTATATTTCCATGATTTTTCAGCTAAACACTTCCCTGAAAACAAAATTATGCATCAGAGACTTGTTGGAGGAATACCGCACCATGGACACAAGTTACAAGAGGTGGAAATTTCCTCTACATATTAATCAACTGGTCAAGTATTGGGAATTGATGTTCTTGAGAACATGATAATTGCTCCCATGGTTTTAGCCACAAAAATCAAGAGCCATAATTCTTGACCCTATGATTATGCAGATTATTTATTAGAGGCCATCAATAATTCCCTCAATATCATCAAGAATGACAGTGAAGCCATTAATTTCAAGCACTATTCTCTTTCCATGCACATGATATTATATGAAGGGAAGGTGATGGGGATATGGGGTGAGGAATTAAGAATAAAATACTTAGATAATGATGGAAATTCAAGGTCTGTAAAAATGTGGACATCTGTGGGAGGTCCCACTACCTATATTTTGAGGATTATTTTGTCAAGCCACTATACAAGATGTTAGGCCACAAATGTGACTACAACCTCTCCCCAGAGATCTTAAGATTTCTCTGACCAAAAGATATGGGTCATGAAGCAGGGATAAATCACAATTAGGGGGATTGATACATGTTTGGGGATTGTACTATTATTAGGGTTTATGGATTTGAAGCTGCACCTTATTTTTTGCCTAAGATTGTGCCAAATAGAGTTGCTTATTTAGAGATCATAAGGCAATTGTCATTTTCAGATTTCATGCATTTAAAGAGCTATGGGAGGAAAAATTTCATGCCTTCCACTTTATACTTTGGTGATTTCACTATTATCTCTGATTCAGGCTATGGCGGTGTTAGTGGTAAACTCGATTATTATGGCTTGCCGATTGGCAACAAAAGGGAAAAGTTTGATCCTAAACACTTCATTTGTGATGCCAATTTTTTTGAAACATTGAAAGGGTATGAGCATAGTTTCATTTTAGAAGATGTCATTAGAAATTGTGAAGAAAAATAAAACATGATGAGAATGAATGCCTACAATAGGGTTATGATGGCTGAGGCTTGGAAGGTGAATAATAACCCAGGCTACATAGGGGCTTTCCCTGAGGTACAGGATCCCACATAAAGAATTGAACAGTTAATCCTCCATGAAGAAGAACTGATAAGAGATGTGCCACTTGTACCATTTGAAAGAGGAAGGGGCATTGGTCCTAGGAGGCAAGTAGAAAATATCACATCACTGGATCACTTATCACCTTAGCCTACTCTTGAAGTGAGATTTTTAGTTGGTTCCCCATCCATGGAAGAAGATAATACTGAGGAGGAAGAAGATGTCTCATAGTTTAATGCTCCTGTTATACCCCAATATGAGATTCCATTGGAAAGAAGTGTGATCATGTTTGAAGCCTCTGATGAGCTATTAGATGATGTGAGGCATCGTGCAATTCAAGAATTTTTTGCAGATGATACTTTTGTGCAAATCCCTGAATTTAAGTCCTTTATATATGAGTATAAAGGAAGACTAATAAGATCTAAATATTAAAGGACATTGACCCTGAGAAAGAGGCTTATGCCTTGAAAGAGTTGCAACATGAAGTTGATAGGGAAATTAGAAACATGACTGCTGAGAGAGGAAGAGCATTATTGCAAGAAGGTGGAGTTATGCTCTTTCCTAGGTGGGATATTAGTTCAACCATTGTGTTTGACAACTTTTGAAGAGAAAGAATAAAGCTTCACATATAATGGATAAAGCAGGTGACAAGGTCTATATAGGGTTAAGGTATAATCTTGATAATACCACGTTGCAAATTTGGGCTCTTTACCCTCGGTCAAGAAGCCTTCTCTCATTGACCACGACCAAATTTTTGGACATCTCCCAGTGGAAAGAGTAGGGGAGACAGATCCCTTGGAGGCTGCTGACTTGAATGTGAATGTAGCCAAATTCACCAAAGCCCAGATCCAAAATCTAGTAAGAGATAACCAGTGGCTGATAGAGGAAAATGACAGGTTGAAACAAGAATTAACCAACTACAAAGATAGGCTACTTGCTTCTCCGAGGATTTACTCTCCTTTAATTGAACATGAAAGAAAAGTGTTAGAGACCATGTCTGAGACTGCTCAATGGAAGCATAAATTTGAAAAGGCTCAAAAGGAACAAGAAGAACTAAAAAGAAAATTGAAGGATACTACTTTTGAAGTAGCATCAGGGATAATTTGTATGAAATTCAAAGATATGTGCCAACATGCAAATGGTGTATGGCATGCTGACAGTGGAACATATAAGGCCCTTGTGGAGCATGGAAGACTACTTGATGGGATGAAGGAAATGGAATCCCATATCAAGGAAAAATATGGAGATAATAATGATTTGCTTCAAGAATGTTAGAGCCTCATGAATACACATGAAAAATTCTAGAATATCTTGACACATGAATTGAGTGACTTCAGCCAACCACTATGTATGGCCATGCCAAATTTCTTTGAAGAAAAAAATTTGAAGGATTAGGAAACTTGGAAAAATGAGATATCAAAATATTTGCCAGACATCCTTGATGACATCAATGATGAGGATGAGGTACTCAGGAAAACGCATAAGAAGCTCAAGAGGATTGCTGGATTGGAGAATGTAATGACACACTCTACAAAATGAAAACACTTATGCCTAGGAGAAATACATTGATCACATGTCAAAGGTTAAATTGTTCCTTGCACGAGTTGTATGAGGAGGTAGTCAGAGTTTGGTTGTTGTGGACACATTAACATGGTGCTTGAGCCTTGAACATATATTAGGTGGTCACAGGCACTTGCTGATGATTAACGGACTGTGGTGCATCCAACAATAAACTCTTTTTAAGTTTCTATGTTATGTTAATTATGCTTTAGTTAATAAATGATGTAACTTTTGTGAACGAACCTGAAGCTTGTTACTTCCCATACAAATAGGGAAACCAAGTTCTGATTTTGATCATCATATCATCATCATTTCAATCCATTAGAATAGATACTAGACCATCTCATCCACTTATTCATATCAAAAGAACTCATGTTATGTATGTTTATATTTTGAGCAATATAATGGAGCAGATACATTATAACTCGTAATCCATTTTTAGTGTTCAATTGTTGTGTTGATTTTCATACTTATTTATTGCTTTGTTGTCTCCAAAGTGGTCTTTTCAAGTTGTTTAAATATGCAAGATTTATCAGGGCTCATTTGATGTTACTGTGTGGATTCTTTGATTGGTTTCTGGTTAGGTGTGAATTAAAGTCCTTTCAAATAATTTACTTTAATTAGTTTGTATTAAGGATTAAAGTCCTCTTAGAGATTGGTAACCTCTTATGGTCTAAAAACTTGCATTTTTGAGACCCAACAAATTGCAAATAAATCTAAAAATTTAGAAGTCTATGAAATAGTGTATATATTCTATGAAACATTGTATATATTCTTGTACTTGTAAATATTCTTGTATATATTCTTGTACTTGTATATTATATGAAACATTCCTTATTTTCTATGAAACAGTGTATATATTCTTGTACTTGTAAATATTATTTTACTGTTATGTCTATTAAAGAAAATAGAGTTTGAATAAAAAATGCTTCACCCTTTTTTGTAAGTGAGTATGTGAATTATTGTTTAAGGAAAAATCTTACAGTGTTTACATTTTTAGTTTACTAGTTTCAAAGCTTCATTTTCTATGTATATAAAATTGTATGTGCTCTTTATCTCGAATGACATAAAACAGTAATATCATCGGAATCAAGGTTTCAATTTCAGCACCATCATTGTCCACACTTTTCATATCTTGTTTACTTTTAAGTACAATCATCAAAATTTTATTTTTATTTCTTGTCCCAATTAATCTTGATTCCTTTGAGCACAACATAGTAGGTTGCATGTTAAATTTCAAACATTTTCTTTGCATTTTTTTGTATATATTATTTTCTCAGTGCATCATTATGTAACAACAATTTCACTTTTGAGATATACAGTAAAAATAAATGAAAGAACATGTTTTCTTTGTCAAGGGAAATGTATGGTGAATACCCTATGTCTTTCAGATAAGTGTGCAAGCAAAATAAGACATAACTGATTGAATCTGATTTCTACTACACAATTGTTTGTTTATGTGCTTTTTACTTTTTTCATGTGGATTACCATCAGAAAGAGATTACTTATCTTTTCTTAAATGAATCCTTTACATTTATTGTCTACAAAAGGAATTAATTGCTTGACAAAAGGTTCGTGAACTTCATACAAATTAAGATTGGTGTAAAAGGCCATCCCCACAAATGTTGTTTGGTTTAGAATTATAATGGAAAATAAAAAATATTGCTAGGAGAATAAAACAGGTTTTCAATTGTCCAAGTACAAATAATATTACTGAAGCATTTCAAATTTTTGGCCATAAGAATCATCCTTTTTAAAACATGGATTGCAAATAATTCTAAAAATTTAGAAGTCTTGGTCATTAACATTATTGTCTGCTACAATGTCATCTAGTGTATCATTGTCAATGTTCATATGTTCTTTCAAGTATTTAATATTATCATCATCCTCATCTTGACCCGCGCAATCTTCATCATCATTGAAATTTGACTGTAGACCATCTATATTGTTACCAGATGTATTTGGATCATCATTTTCTATACCATCCATATTGTTGTCTTCCATAACATCATCTAACTCTGGATTGTTGTCTTCTTGTGCCTGAACATAACCATCTTCAACATCATCATGGATGTCAATTTCTTTGATGTTCTCTAATCCCTCTCTCTCATTTTGTTGGCCATCATTGTTTTGCTCAGTATCCACTAATGCATCGCCAAATACATGCCTTAATCTTGGATCATAATGTATGAAAAATATCCATTTCGGGTCCAAAATATCTTCATAGAAAAATACCTACACATGAACGACATACATATATTAGACGTATGTTATAACAATTTTATTGATTAATAAACACATGTATATATTCACAATAAGCTATGAATTAATAGATTAATGATCACTATTGCTTCTTGTTTGAGTTAAAGAAATACCTACTCACAATGAATTGGTAGAACATAAGGCTCCTTATCCTCTGGTAGGAATGATGAGGAATCTATAGAAAACAATCCACTATGGGTATCATGTCTTCATGTCCTCTCAAATGCTTCATACCATCTACACTTAAAAATACAACATTTAAAAGAGCAGTAATCCAACTCAATAATTTCTTGTATTTTCCCAACATATTGTAGATTCCCTTCAATTATATTCTTATCTTTTGAGCTTGATCAACTGGATTGCTCAAAGTCAACCATGATGCCACAATCGAAGGATCGTCTCTTTACGTCTACACTTTCTACACGATAATGTCGACCATATGCCCACATTGTTGGATATTTCCTCACTTGTGAAAGACCATTTATTTCAGTGAAAACAAATATAATGATGAATATTAAAATATTTAATACTATAAAAATTGTAAGGAAACAAGATTTTATAAAATTTCAACTGTACCTTTCTTTCACATCCTCTACACATGTTGATTTCATCTTCTGTTATGTTTGAATATGTACCTGCATCTTCTATTTGATTTTGAATTTGCTCAGTAACCCATTATAGTGTGCAATCTTTGCCCCATTCCCCAAGTAGATGAGTGGGAAGTGGAGTATTCCTTGGGTTCAATCTCTTAAACTATCTCCTTGCTTCTAACACTTCTCTCTTTTTATCATACAAATCAATCCATTTTTTCATAAAGTCCATGTGGTACATAATGAACTTGTCGAGTATAGAACTTTCATCTACACCTATTACATGTCAACATGTTTATTTCAAACTCCAAATTTCATGTTGTTAATTTGAAAAATAAATTACAGAATAAATTAATGATTGCAAGAAAAACAATGGCATCGATCATGAATTTACTTACTAATTTCTATTTCAACACCATTAGATTGTGGTTTTTCTCCATCAATAATATCTAATGCTCATTCTTCATCCTAGATGCATGGGTTATCTTCAAAATCCTTACCAACAAATTCACACAGGAATAAAAATGCTTCATTCAATACATACCCTTTAGCCATGCAACCCTCTAGATGTGCCTTTTGCCAGACATATCTTTTAAGAGTTTTCATATACCTCTCAAAGAAAAACATCCTCGTTGATACGACACCCACCAATTCAATGTCATCAACTACGTGTATAAGTAAATGGACTTGTAGGTCCATGAAACTTGTAGGGAGCTCCTTCTCAAATACACATACAATTTTTGCAATTTCCTTCTTTCACTTTGGCACTTCAGATTCATGGATCTCCTTGGAGGTCACCCACCTAATATAAGAATAGTAAATTAGTATGAACCTTTAGTCATAAATTAAAAGGCAATATAATATCTCTATGTCTCTCACACATGAACATTTCATATAGCCACATACCTTGTAAATGTTGACAATCAACTTATGGACTTCCTTAAGTCAATTGTAAGATAGGAATCCCCCCTAATTGCCAATGGCACGATATGCTATCAAACACATTTGTGAAAAGGTCATTAGTAATTTTTTCTCACACAACAAAATATTAAAATAAATTTAGTGCTTAATCAATGTTACCAGTAAATATTAAATGTTGATATATAATACCTTCATTAAATTATGAAAATCATGTGTTTTAAATTCTATGATATGTCCATCAATTGTAAAAGCTTTAGCCAATGATGACCCAGAACCAATAGGTGTCCTTATTGAACGGATGACATTTTTTAGTTGGTCTAGCTCTTCTTTTTTTAAATCCATGGAGCTTTTGCATATGTTTCATTTTCCCTATTTGGCCACAAATGTTTTCTATCAAATTTGGTACGCGCAAGAGCAATATCTGTCCTTGAAGACAAGGTGTCCTTCTCTTTGCCTAATATATGTTGAAATATGGAATCTGGGACATTTTTTAAGATGTGCATTGGATCTAATAGGTGATATATTAATAGATCCTTCCAGTAAGGGAGCTCATAAAATATGGATTTCCTTTTCATTCCTTCTGGCATATTAACTACAACTTGTTCTGGTTCTTCAATTTAATCACCCCAATCAAAAAAATCCTCCCAAGCTTTCAATTCAACATCTTCATACTTCTTAAGCCAATCACCTGGACCCATAATCATGGGAGGGCCTCTATTTTCAACTTTTCCATCAAATTGATTCTTCAAGCGATTTCTAAATCTATGATCTAGTGGTAGAAAAACCTTGTTTGCGTAAATAA